>JAJKFI010039657.1:0-29979 GCA_029204185.1 Lerista edwardsae | reverse complement strand
AGTGTTATCATTGTGACGTAATCAAACGACACTCCTGGAATGCAAACTGGCATTCTTGGACTGCAGCAACTCCACAGCCATGAAACATCCCTGACAGAAAGCAAAATTAGGATAAGACATGTGTAAAAGAACTGAACTAGAAACAAAATTAAAAACAACAACAACACCCTCAGTTGACAATTCAAACTGTTAACCATCACAAAAGGAATATAGCAAGAGTAAGGTTTGCAGATTCCAAGGTGCCTCCCAGCTTTCCTGACACACCTGACATCAGGTCACGACCCACCAAGTGGGTCCTGGCCCACAGTTTGAAAAAACATTGCCTTAGTGCAAGGCTTCTGAGCTGGGAATAGCCCCCTGGAGGCTCACACATCACATCACATCACATCACATCACATCACATTCCTTCCTTCCCCTGCATGATTCTTAAACATGTGATAATAAACAGTCACCTGCTGACCCTCCAGTTGGCTCGAGAATTCAGGCAACCACTGGGATAGGGGGGGGGCACCTCTGGCCATCTTCATGGTGGTGATAGCACTTGCCTTCACCCCACATTTCTGCATTCCCCCCTGCCTCATCCTCTTCAATAGACAGGAAAACATAAGATGAGCCCCGCTGGATCAGACCAAGGGCCCACTGAGCCCAGTTACCCGTATCTCACAGTGGCCCACTGGGTGCCTCAGGGAGCACACAAGAGAACAAGATGCCTGCATCCTGTTGCCACTCCCTTGCACCTGGCATTCAGAGAAAGCAGGTTGGCTACTTCTAAAACCTGGAGGTTGTGCCATGGCTTGTGCCCTGTGATGGACTGTACACCTATCCAACCCCCTGCACTACATCCTGTGGCAAGGAGTTCCACAGATTAATTATGCACTTGATGTGGAAATATTTTCTTTGGTCTGCTCTGACTTGCTGACCAGCCGATTTTAGTAGACGTCCCGTAAACGGTGTTCTTGTGGGAAAATAACTTTTCCCTATTCCGTGCGTAATTTTATACCTTTCAGGCATGTCTCCCCTCAAGCGCCTTCTTTCTAGACTGCGTTGGAGACAAATTTGTTCATGCATGCCTGACTGACGGCGTCCAAATAATCCATCAACGGCATCTGCCTGTTAGTCTTTATTGAAGAGGTGTCCTGTCTTTTTGCAATACTGTATCAGGCAGCCTGTTCCCAGTTTTTGGGACAAGCCCCTCCACCAGTGATGTCATGCAGGGGGAATGCGGGGGAACTCAGTTCCACTAGTTAAAATTAGGGCTGCCTCCGCTCACTTCACTCTCCCTCCTCCCCCCTCCCAATTCCTCTGCAAAGAGCTTTTCTTCTTGGTTGGCCGGCACTCAGAGGGTTAAAGGGAGCGACTCCGGATTCCTAGGGGGGCGAAGGGGGAAGGGCTGCAGTGGGAAAGTCCCGTCCTGCACAGCCCCCTTCCTCGCTCCCTCCAGCCACACACGTGGAGTCAGCAGGGAGTGGCAACAGGATCCAAGCCAGTGATGTCATTCAGGGGGAAGGGACCAGAATGGGTGTTCCGGATCCTAACGGGCTCCGTGGCTGGTTCCGGGTTCCCAACAAGTGCCAATCAAAAGTGACTTCCTGTTCCTAAATCATTTGAATGACACCACTGCCCTCACCCCATTCCCACCAGAGTTCTAGATTGTCTTCCTCAAGCATGAACAAGCATGAACTCCACTAATAGCTCTTTAGCAAGAGAACAAAAATACACCATCTGTCAGGAATGCATTCATGGAAAACGGTTCCAGGTGATCTCAACCCTCTTATGCTTACTCTTTTCCCTCTAGGCTTATCTTTGCAGTGGCGTTTCTACAGGGATGGCAAAGCTCTAAGTTTTGCAAGAAGCCTTACCTTGCAGTGGAAATCACTCCTCTCCTGCACCGTTTTAGCCAGTCCGCACAGGGAAAAGCAACATCTTGGCGTTGCTTACTGGCTACAGCAGCAAGGGAGAGGAGGGATTTACATGACAGGGGAAGGCTTCTTGCAAAACTTAGAGCTTTGCCCTCCCTGTAGAAACGCCTCTGTATCTTTGATAGAAGGTGGATGACTTGATGACCATCCATCAACTTGAGAGGACCAAGCGAGGGCAAACGTCGGCTGCCGTGGAAGCTTGGACAGTGCAGAGCACAGCCAGGGCAAGGCCTGAGCTTGGGAGGAAACACCTGGTGTGTGTGTGTGTGGGGGGGGGGTCCTGTGAGTTCTTCTCACAGAACAAATACTTATTAAAAAAAACAACAACACCGTTTGAAAAAAATGGGGGTGAATTGTCTGCCTGTGTAAACTGCCTGGAGTTCCGTGTAAAGAACATAAGAAGAGCCCTACTGAATCAGGCCAAAGGCCCATCTAGTCCAGCTTCCTGTATCTCACAGCGGCCCACCAGGTGCCCCAGGGAGGCACGAGACAACAAGATGCTTACATCCTGTGGCCACTCCCTTGCACCCGGTACTCTGAAGTAGCCTACTACTAATGTAAGGAGGTTGCACAATTTATTGAAGTATTTATGTATGCTTTTCTCTGTTTACTTTTAGGAAACAAACTTAAGTTCCTTAGTACTTAAAGGAAGTACTTTTTTACCCAGCGGGTAGTTAATCTGTGGAACTCTATGCCACAGGAGGTGGTGATGGCATCTGGCCTAGATGCTTTTAAGAGGGGATTGGACGGATTTCTGGAGGAAAGGTCCATCGTGGGCTATAGGCCATGATGGGTTGTGCAACCCCCTTACATCAGTAGTAGGCTACTTCAGAGTACCGGGTGCAAGGGAGTGGCAACAGGATGCAAGCATCTTGTTGTCTCCTGCCTCCCTGGGGCACCTGGTGGGCCGCTGTGAGATACAGGAAGCTGGACTAGATGGGCCTTTGGCCTGGTCCAGCAGGGCTCTTCTTTTGTTCTTAAAGAGCAATTCCCAAAGGCTCGCTTCCATTCCCTGTTCAGGACGAAGTGCGATCTGACTTTCCATTTCCAAAGTCTAGCAGGGCCAAAGGTAGCCGCTCCCCCTTCTCTCACCACACTCCCCCCCCCAAAAAAAAATTCTGCAGGTCCAGAAAAGGCTCCAAGTGGGGCAAGCAAACATGGGGCAGAAGATTTAGCCGAGAGGGTTAATGCCTCCGTTTGCCCAAAGATAACACCTGAAGATCTCAAGGTCGTGAGCTCGGGACTGCCGGAAGTCTCTGTGAGCAGCAGACCTTGGAAACTGCGGCTGATTAAAAGCTGAGTTTCAGCTGCCTCGTGGGAGGAGGAGTGTGCTGAAATCAGCTGCGTCTCTGGTGGGAGCAGGGAAGCCTCATCAGCCAGCAGACGACAGACGGGTGGCTAAAGAAAGAAGGCTAAATCCAGAAAGAAAGATCTGTAGGAGTGTTGTTCTTGGAAGATAGAACATTCTGTAAATTGTAAAAACCTTTGGGTTTGTGAGAAAGTCTGCCTATGTAAACCGCCTTGAGTTCAATCATTAGAGAAATCTAGTGATATTAAGAAAGGCGGTATATAAATAAATGTATTATTATTATTATTATTTTCCCATCGTGGCGAGAAACCTGCAGCATCAGGGCGGGAGTGAGAACGGGAGCAGAACCCAGGCAGCCTTACCCGACGGGGCGGCTCCTCCGGCGCCCTCCTGCGTGATCACCCGGAACGGCTGCCGCTGCCTGAGGTCCGGTGAAGCCCGCTGCGCTTGGGGGGGTGCCAACAGCCGCTTCTGGAGGCTCCTGCAGGGGGGAAGAGAAGAGGCGTCACGCAGCAGCCCGAGGCACGTGGGTTTTCAGAGGTCAGCCAGGGACGTGCGGGAGCCGCAGGTGAGGGAGAGCCCATGGAGGTATGAGAAACAGGAGGCGGCATGACGTCATTTTCTTGAAGCCACATGGGTATACCAATATGGCTGACTCAGATCATTGCCGCCAAGGAGGATTGCCGCGAATTCACGAATCAAAATCTCCCTGCACAT
Source organism: Lerista edwardsae (assembly GCA_029204185.1). Taxonomy (NCBI): domain Eukaryota; kingdom Metazoa; phylum Chordata; class Lepidosauria; order Squamata; family Scincidae; genus Lerista; species Lerista edwardsae. Next base: position 26,034 of record JAJKFI010039657.1, on the reverse strand, counting down.
GTGTAAAAGTTAATATCATATCAACCTTTTTAATCATGCCTGCGTGTTCTGCATACGGGTGTGCGAATCGCTGTTAGAAAAATGGGATTTAATTTCCACGGAAAGATTCATGTATTCACATTACATCGGTTCAATAAAACTACAGTTCACTGAAACAGTGAGTGCATTATTTTTGAAGCTGTGTAATTTCTTGTTGTTCCTAGCAGTCTTATTCACCATTTTCTGACAACCACTGTTAATGGTCTCGAAGGTAAAAAAAAAAATATTCCCCCCCCTTTTTTCCCCCTTCCCGTTTACACTTTTTTTCCCACCTTCCATTTTCTACTGTAATATTTTCGAAATTCTTAACATTAACAGAATTTGTTTTATTGGGGGGGGGGGTGAGTGCAGAAGTTTAAAAAAATACTCTTAATAGTCTAGAAGTATGGGACGTAATGTGAATACATGAATCTTTCCGTGGAAATTAAATCCCATTTTTCGTGCAGCGATTCGCACACCCGTATGCAGAACACGCAGGCATATTTAACGAGGTAGATATTAACTTCTACAGACGTGCAGGGAGAGTTTTATTATATTAGAGAATTCACGGCAATCCTCCTCGTTGGCGGCAATGATCTGTGTCAGCCATATTTGTCTGTCCACGGCTTCAAGAACGTGACGTCCTGTCGGCTCCTGTTCTATTATTCCTCCAAGCCTTGGACCCGCTCTCGGGCTGAAAGGGGTTCTCACCTGGGGCTGCCCGTCGGACCTCTCTTCCTCCTCCTCCTCCTCCTCCGCCCGGCTCAGCAGGAAGCCCTCGGCCAGCGCCACCGCCTGCGAGCTGGTCTCCGGCCGGCACTCGCGCACCCAGCGCCCCACCTCCGGCGGCAGCGCGGCCAGGAAGGGCTCCAGCACCAGCACGTCCAGGATCTGCGCCTTGCTGTGCCGCTCGGGCCGCAGCCAGCCGCGGCAAAGGCCGTGCAGCCGCCCGCAGGCTTCGCGGGCGCCCCGCGACGGCCGGTAGCGGACCTGCCAGAAGCGCCGGCGCTGCTCCTCCCCGGCCTGCTGGGCCTCCTGCTCGGGGCTGTCGCGGCCCGGCAACTCCATTCTCGGGCCGGCGGCTCCTCCCCGTCGCGTCAGCGGCCGCCCTGAGCGCGCCTGGCGCGACTCCCTGCCGAAGCACCGGCGATCAAGGGGTGGCCATTCTTATTATCTAGATACCGCAGCGCGTGAATCCAGGGGGGCGGGGTTAGCGGTGACGTAAATATACCCACAACAATGCTGATTCCAATGATTTCCAATGGGTTTTCGCATGATGTTTAGGGCTTATTTGTGTACTCCAGAAGTAAAAACTTACCAAAATAACAACGTGTGATCGTGGAGAAACATCAGTGGTAACCATATTATGAGTTAATATGCAATTCCAAGGTTTAATTCCGCAGAATTATATTACTGAACATACCAGCGGCTGTGAAGGGGACTGAGGGAAGGAAGGGGGCGTGGCCCAATCACAAGGCGCTCGCTGATTGGACGCTGGGAGGAGGGAGGAGGGATGGGAAAGGGGAAAAAAGGGGCGGGGTTATATCCGGAAGCTTCAAGTATGTGACGACATGCCCTCTCTAGTGATAATTACTCTAAGCTGGCGATTGAGCCAACCCCCGGCCCTTCTTGTTATCTGAATGAGCAGAAAGTGAAGCTAGTGGGCGGGGTTAGCGGTGACGTAAATACACCCAAAACAATCCTCATTCCAGTGATTTCAAATGGGTTTTCGCATGATGTTTCGGACTTATTTGTTTACTCCTGAAGTAAAAACTCACGAAAATAACAACGTGTGATCGTGGACAAACATCAGTGGTAACCATATTATGAGTTAATATGCAATTCCAAGGTTTAATTCCGCAGAATTATATTACTGAACACACCGGACGAAATGCCGCTTGCTGCCTATGTAAACTCGGATTGCACTGCTTTGACAGGCTTATTTTTTGAAATCTACACAACCAAAAATAAAGTGTGAACGGGAAGGAAAGAAAAAAAGGGGTGGTTGGGCAAAAATCAGATAAATACGTAGGAAAATTACATTAAAATCTCTCAATGTATAACAAGCAGTTGTCAATAGGAGAGTAGTTCTTTTTCACTTCTAGGCTATTAAGTGTATTTTTTTAAACTTCTACACTCACCCCCGCCCCAATAAAACAAATTCTGTTAATGTTCAGAATTTCAAAAATATTACCGTAGAAAATGGAAGGTGGGAAAAAAATGTGTAAACGGGAAGGGGGAAAAAGGAGGGGGGAATTTTTTTTTATTTTTATTTTATGATACCACTCTAATAGTCTGGAAGTTACACTGGGGATATTAGCATGTTAACTCTCTAACAGAGGGGTGGGGCAGGGGATCTTGGAGGCAACCAAAAAAGAGGGCCACCCCACTGCTGAACCCCTCCCCGCTGACTTTGAGGAGGCCTTGCAGGTGGGGAGAAAGGGCAGCATGCCTGGTCACAGCGATGGTGCGATGACTGCTTTGGGTATGTGTCTCAGAGGTGGCTCAGACATAGGCTGGGCCACCATTCCAAGTGACCCACCCCTCCAGCTTGCAGCCCGCCGGATTGTCCAACTGCTTCTACTCCACGATGTACCTGAGACTATGTCTGAGGCTATGATTTTTGCATAGGCAAGGCATGCAAGAAAACGGGTCTGCACGATTGCATCACATTCCTTGCTCTCAGGGCCAGCCAGGTATGGTGTCTGTCAATGGCCCACACCCAACAGAAAGCCCACCTGCTCAGGTCAACCACAGCTAACTTCAGCACCAGGGGTGGCACCCAATACATTATCGGGGGTGGGAAGGGCATAAGAGCCCCACTGGAGCAGGCCAAGGCCCATCTAGCCCAACTTCCTGTATCTCACAGTAGCCCAACAGATGCCTCAGGAACCACACAAGGTGTCCTGCTGCCTTTCCGTAGCACCTGGCATGAGGTAGCCTACATCTAAAACCAGGAGGTTGCACCTACCCATCACTGCCTATAGCCTACTATACACTTTCCCTCCATGAATCTGTCCAGCCCCCTTTTAAAGGCACTCAGGCCAAATGCCATCACCTCCTCCTGTGGCAAGGAGTTCCACAGGTTAATTACCCGCTGGGTAAAAAAAGTGTTTCCTTTTATCTGTTCTAACTCTTCCTACGCTCAATTTAAGTGGATGTCCCCTGGTTCTGGTGTTGTGGGAGCGGGGAAAAAAAAAACATGTTTCTGGCACTGTGTCATTTTTTTTTCATAGGTTTTGCTCTGAACTGCTGACACCCAACTATTTTATTATAATCTTTTTTTTTTCCTCCTAACAACAGAAACTTGGAAGTTACCTTGGGCATTTGCCTTGGCACGGGAGAGGCAGGATATGACATTTTAAAAAAAATTGAATAAAGCAGGGGATCTTTGATATTATTTTGTGTTCCTTATTGCCTGATGCTTTGTCTCTAGACCTTCAACCTTCAAGGCTCTGCTCTCAGCAGTTTCCCCGCCCCAGGGACGGTGGAGTCCAAAAATAAATGCATTCCTAGTTCACTCCTTCTCTACAACATGGCCTATTTTATGTCATCACTAGATGTATCTAGAAGCACCTGAAAGCCTCATTGGGGCCAAAGTGCACTGAATGCAGGATCCTCTTTTTCAGAGGTGAATGCAGATCTTTCTCACCCACTACTACTTCCTTGCAACTAGCATTTAATGGCAGACTACTTCTGATCCAGGTGGCATGTGGTCATCAGGACTAGTAGTAATTGAATAATTTCTTCCATGTATTTGGACAGAAGATTTAGCCGAGAGGGTTAATGCCTCCGTTTGCCCGAAAATAACAGCTGAAGATCGTGAGCTCGAGACTACCAGAAGTCTCTGCGAGCACAGACCTTGCAAACTGCGGCTGATTAAAAGCTGAGTTCCAGCTGCCTCGTGGGAGGAGGAGTGTGCTGAAGTCACCTGTGTCTCTGGTGGGAGCAGGGAAGCCTCTTATCAGCCAGCAGAAGACAGACGGTGGCTAAGAAAGAAGGCTAAATCCAGAAAGAAAGATCTGTATGAGTGTTGTTCTTGGAAGATAGAACATTTCTGTAACTTGTAAAAACCTTCAGGTTTGTGAATAAAAGTCTGCCTATGTAAACCGCCTTGAGTTACAGTCATTAGAGAAATCTAGTGATCTTAAGAAAGGCGGTATATAAATACATTCATTATTTTTATTTTATTTTATTATTTTCCTGATTCTCTTTAAAAGGCTTTCGACTGCTCTGATTCTCCTATTGGACAATTTGATATGGGAGAAGAACCTTCTCTCTTCACTTTCTTTGTTCTGCGCATAATGATATAAACCTTTATCGTGTTTACTCCTCTTAGTCACTGTTTTTTTTCCTCAACAAAAAGCCCTCGGCTCACCTTCTAGGGAAATAAAAGTGCTTCACTCAAAATATATTGAACAGGTGCTTTGCAAAACAAGAAATTTTTATTTTTATGCATCACTTTGGAGAAGCCTCAAGGCTTTAATTCTACCATTTCAAGAGGCAAAACTATAGATCCCTGCCAATGCTCTCATATTCACAGTACACCCGCTCATCAATGGTTAAACTCACTCACACCAGTCATTTCCCCTCAGCTATTAAGCCTCAGTCATTTTCAAATGAAGAACGGATAGGTTTTTCCAGCAATGTGTCGTTTTTTTCCATGCTCTGAGCATTTACATAGCTTATCCTGTGTGAGTTCTTCGATGTTTAGTAAGATGTGTGCTGTAGTTGAAACTTTTTCCACACTCCAGGCATTTATAGGGCTTCTCTCCTGTATGGGTTCTGTGATGTGCAGTCAGGGTTGTGCTCCGATTGAAGCTCTTTCCACACTCTGTACAAGTATATGCTTTCTCCCCGGTGTGAATTTTTTGGTGGGAAGTCAGGTTGGACTTGAAAGAGAAGCTCTTTCCACAATCTAAGCATGTAAATAGTTTCTCCTTGGTGTGGCTTCTTTGATGCGAAGTTAGGCTCGTACTCAAAGTGAAGCTCTCCCCACATTCAGAACACTTATACGGTTTTTCTCCAGTGTGGATTCTCTGGTGTGCAGTGAGGGTGGTGCTCTGATTGAAGCTCTTTCCACACTCCAAACACTTAAATGGTTTTACAGCTGTGTGGGTTCGTTGATGTCCAGTAAACGTTGAGCTCTGTGTGAAGCATTTTCCACACTCCAAGCATTTATATGGTTTCTCCCCAGTGTGTATCCTGTGATGTACAGTTAAGCTTGTGATATTACCAAAGCTCTTTCCACACTCCAAGCAGTGATGGCGTTTCTTTTCTGTATGTGTTTTTTTGTGCAAGGCAAGGTCTGCGCTATAAGCAAAGCTCTCTCCACACTCACGGCATTTATAAGGTTTCTCCCCTGTGTGGATTCTTTCGTGCGACTTAAGCATTTCCCTCTGATTGAAGCTCTTTTCACAGTCCAAGCAGCTATACAGTTTAACAGCTTTGTGAGTTCTCTGATGGGAAGTAAGACTTTCTCTATGGCTGAAGCTCTTTCCACATTCAGGGCAGTTGTACGGTTCCTCTCCTGTGTTGGCTTAAAAGAAAGAAAAAAATAAATTACAGGATGGAAGAGATACTGGCAGTGACCATTATTTTGTAAAGTCCTGTGATGATTCACTAGAGCAATAACTCCAGAGAATATGCTCTCCTTGAGTATGCCAATCAACTATAGTGTATTGAGACAGGATAAAAGACAACCAATGGGATGTGGTGGCACAGCGAGTTAATCCGCTGTTGCTGGGCTTTCGACCGCAAGGTTGGGAGTTTGAGACTGCGTGACGGAGTGAGCTCCCGTTGCTTGTCCCAGCTCCTGCCAACCTAGCAGTTCGAAAGCACCTAAAAAATGCAAGTAGATAAATAGGGACCACTTCGGTGGGAAGGTAACGGCGTTCCTTAGAGTCATGCCGGCCACATGACCACGGAAGCATGTCCTCGGACAAAAATGCCGGCTCTACAGGCTTTGAAACGGAGATGAGCACCGCCCCCTACAGTTGGTCACGACTAGACCATTCGGTCGTGGGGAAACCTTTACCTTTAACCTTTAAAAGACAACCAGGAGGAAAAAGACATGCATGAAACCTGAAATGAGTAGACCTAAATGGCCACAGAATGCAAGAGGAACAGCAAGTGTCTACTCATACGTAAAGCCCAGTGCATGGAATATGTATGCTGAAAATTCCATCAGTATTAACAAGAAACAACACAGTCTTCCAGATTTAACCAAGTTCTTTTAAGATAGTGAGCTAAGAAACCCTTATATCCATGCCTTTCTTTGTGTCATTTAAAGATTTGGCAGTAGAGGGAGAGCTAAGGAACAGGGGACGTGGTCAAGCTTCCCATATTGAGTGCAACTTACTAGCCAACACACAGACTGTCAGGCTATGTGTAGCTACATCAAGCCACTGGGAGAGATGATTTGGAGTGCTGTACTTTGAGATCATCAAAATGCTTTAGATTTCATTAATGAAGCAGCCAGAAATCATCTGGACATTCAGCAGGTTGTCGTCAAAGTGGATGAGCCCTCAGCTTAACGTTAAGAACCTAAGAAGAGCCCTGCTGGATCAGGCCAAAGGCCCATCTAGTCCAGCTTCCTGTATCTCACAGCGGCCCACCAGGTGCCCCAGGGAGGCAGGAGTCAACAAGATGCCTGCATCCTGTTGCCATTCCCTTGCACCCGGAACTCTGAAGTAGCCCACCACCAATGTAATGCACAATCCATCATGGTTTATAGCCCACGATGGACCTTTCCTCCAGAAATCCGTCCAATCCCCTCTTAAAGGCATCCAGACCAGATGCCATCACCACCTCCTGTGGCAAAGAGTTCCACAGATTAACTACCCGCTGGGTTAAACAACAACAACAACAACAACAACACAGCTCAAAGGCAGTTAAGTGATTTTCAGTGTTTTACAGGGCAATATCTATGATCTTTGCCTCTTGTGGTGTCACTTCTGAGAGATACTTCCAGATACTGTGGCCTGGTTTCTAGGGTAGTGTGTATTCTTCCACCAGTGGAGGAAGAGAGACAGACAATTCATTACTATTGTTATTGTTGTTCAGTCGCTAAGTCGTATCCAACTCTTCGCGACCCCATGGATCACAGCACGCCAGGCCTCCCTGTCCTCCACTAGCTTCCGGAGTTTGCCCAATTTCATGTTCATATCGTTCTTTGCAGCGTCGTACTTTCCTTTCACTTCCAGACACATCCACAGCTGAGTTTCCTTCCCGTTTTGGCCCAGCTACTTCACTCTTTCTGGAGCTACTAGTACTCGTGTTCTGCTCTTCCCCAGTAGCATAATGGACACCTTCCGACCTGAGGGGCTCATCTTCCAGTGTCATATCATTTAGCCTTTTTGTACTGTAATCCATGGGGTTTTCTTGGCAAGAGTACTGGAGTGGGTTGCCATTTCCTTCTCCAGCGGATCACGTTTAGTCAGAACTCTCTACTATGACCTGTCCATCTTGGGTAACCCTACATGGCATAGCTCACAGCTTCAGTGAGCTGCTCAAGCTCCTTCGCCACGACAAGGCAGTGATCCATGAAAGGGATTCATTACTATAGATCAGTGCTATTCAAACTGTGGGTCAGGACCCACTTGGTGGGTCGCAACCTGACATCAGGTGGGTCACGGAAAGTGTGGAGAAGCCATCTTGGAAACTGAAGAAACAAGGCTCTTGCTATATTCCTTTTGTGAGTGTGAACAGTTTGAATTTTCAAGTGAGGTTTTTTTTAAAATTTTGTTTTTAGTTCAGTGCTCTTACATAGTATTTTGTCCTAATCTTGCTTTCTGTCAGGGATGTTTCATGGTTGTACAATTGCTGCAGCCCAATAACATCAATTTGCATTTAAGGAGTGTCCTTTTATTATGTTACAATGACATCACTTCCTGTTTGATGATGTCACTTGCAGCCACGACACCACTTTTAAGTTAATGACATCACTTCCGGTGGGTCCTGACATGAGTGCCATTCTAAAAAGTGGGTCCTGGTCTAAAAAGTTTGAATACCACTGCTATAGACAATAAAAAGCCAACAAAGGTTCGCATAGTCAAAGCTATGGTTTTCCCAGTAGCAATGTACGGCTGTGAGAGCTGGACCATAAGAAAGGCAGAGCGCCGAAGAATAGATGATTTCGAATTATGGTGTTGGAGAAGACTCTTGAGAGTCCCCTGGACTGCAAGGAGATCCAATCGGTCCATCCTCCAGGAAGTCAAGCCTGATTGCTCCCTGGAAGGACAAATCCTGAAGCTGAAGCTCCAATACTTTGGCCACCTCCTGAGAAGAGAGGACTCTTTAGAAAAGACCCTCCTGCTGGGAAAGATGGAAGGCAAAAGGAGAAGGGGGCGGCAGAGGATGAGATGGTTAGGGAGAGTCACCGAAGCGATGAACATGAAATTGGGTGAACTCCGGAAGCGAGTGGAGGACAGGGAGGCCTGGCGTGCTGTGGTCCAGGGAGTTGCAAAGAGTCGGACACGACTTAGCGACTGAACAACAACAGATACTTGCCATAGAAACAGAGCTACAGAACCCAGACAAGTTTTTCAGCAATTTTCAGTGCTGTGCTCCAAACGCCCGTGGCACACCTGTGGACCTTTTATGCCTCAGCAATGTGCTGTGGCACATTGGTTGAAAATCGCTGCTCCACGGAAATGTCACGTATTTACCAGACAAAAAAAGGACCCAAATACAGACTTACCTGCTGATCTCTCATCTTTCTCTAAGTCCAGGAAAAATGGGTCCTGTTCTCCTTCCAGCCAGGAAATGAGGTCAGGTTTGGGAGCTATTTTGGAGGAGACAGAACACTTTCTTCAGATTACAAACTATTCAGACACTCCAAAACAGCCTGCATTATGTCTCATCTGCTCCAAAGCCCCCTCTAATACCACAAGGCAAACTCTGTTCATCAACCAAATAAAACACACATGAGTACTGAGTTCCAGGTTACTGGTTCTCACGGTTCAGTTTAGGTCCCAGGAATATGGATCGACTTCTGATCTATGTCAATGGAAACAAATTTGAGAAACAAATTGGATGAACTGCTGTTGGGATCAAGTCCGTGTAGATTCTCTGCCCAAGACTTCCAAAATCCTTAGTACATCATACAATAGATCAAGATGGCAGATTCACTGGATATGTTTGAGCCACTTCAGGTTGTTGCACACATCTGCATCATAAGAAGAGCCCCACTGGATCAGGCCAAAGGCCACCTAGTCCAACTTCCTGTATGTCACAGTGGCCCACCAGATGCCTCAGGGAGCACACAAGACAACAAGATGCCTGCATCCTGTTGCCACTCCCTTGCACCTGGCATTCTGAAGTAAATTTCTGAGGTAAACATCTTGAGGTAAATAAAACAGAATTTGCTATCCCAAGAACATCAGAGGAGCCCCACTGGATCAAGCCAAAGGCCCACCTAGTCCAACTTCCTGTTTCTCACAGTGGCCCACCAGATGCCTCAGGGAGCACACAAGACAACAAGATGCCTGCGTCCTGTTGCCACCTCCTTGTATTTGGCATTCTGAGGTAAACTTCTGTGATAAATAAAGCAGAATATGCTATCCTAAGAACATAAGAAGAGCCCCGCTGGATTAGGCCAAGAGGCCATCTGGTCCAGCTTCCTGCATCTCACAGTGGCCCACCAGATGCCTCAGGGAGAACATGAGACAACAAGATGCCTGCATCTCATTGCCACTTCCTTGTATCTGGCATTCTGAGGTAAATTTCTGAGGTAAATTGAATTTGCTATCCTGTCTGTGGGGAGGGAGCTATAATAACTTGCAACCCAACCGGGGCCTTAAGAACCTAAGGAGAGTCCTCCTGGATCAGGCCAAAGGCAAATCTAGTCCAGCTTCCTGTATCTCACAGTGGCCCACCAGATGCCTCAGGGAGCACACGAGACAACAAGATGCTTGCATCCTGTTGCCACTCCCCTGCACCTGACATTATGAGGTAGCCTACTTCTAAAACCAAGAGGTTGCACACCCTCATCATAGCCTGTAAACTGTGATGAACATTTCTTTTAGAAATCCACTTTCAAAAGGCATCTAGGCCAGACGCCATCACCGCATCTCGTGGCAAGGAGTTCCACGGACTAATTACATGCTAGGTAAGTAGCCCCCTCCCACTCACCATTGGAATCATTTAGGGCAACATACAGTGTGCATTGCCATCACTGACTGGAATGGAAAGGGTAATGGGCTACCTCAGAATGCCAGGTGCAAGGGAGTGGCCACAGGATGCAGGCGTCTTGTTGCCTCGTGTGCTCCTGTCTGAGGCATCTGGTGGGCCACTGTGAGATGCAGGAAGCTGGACTAGGTGGGCCTTTGGCCTGATCCAGCGAGGCTTTTCTTATGTTCTTATGACTGTGGGAGGAGCCACATTGGGAAGGAGCCTCTTGCATTGCGGTGCCTGTAGTACTTACTGCCACCGATTCAGGCCCTTTCGATAAAGAGGATGATGGGGTTCTGGTCCAGAACTTTAGAAGGTACGCAGGTTGAGATGCTGTGCTGCCTGACCACAGAGGTGGTTTTTACATTTCCCCCTTCTAAATTGGTGCTACTGGCAATTATTGGGGCGGTGTGTTGCCTAACCTAGCCTTTGTTAAACTCTTAAAGCAATCAAGACCCAAGAATGGAGACATGCCCATCACAAGGCTTCTTTGCACAGGACAGGCAGGTTTGGGTGCTCATGGATCCTAGCCATCACCTCCCCCCTTTTCCATGGGGAAATCCTTATTATGGTCCATAAGCAGAAGAGACAATCTTCTAAGAACATCAGAAGAGCCCCGCTGGATCAGGCCAAAGGCCCATCTAGTCCAGCTTCCTGCATCTCACAGCGGCCCCACCAGGTGCCCCAGGGAGGCATGAGACAACAAGATACTTGGATCCCATTGCCACTCCCTTGCACCCGGTACTCTGAAGTAGCCTACTACTAATGTAAGGAGGTTACAACCCATCATTGCCTATAGCCCACGATGGACTTTTCTTCCAGAAATCCGTCCAATCCCCTTTTAAAGGCATCTAGGCCAGATCCTATCACCACCTCCTGCGGCAAAGAGTTCCACAGATTAACTACCCACTGGGTAAAAAAGTACTTTTATCTGTTTTAACTCTCCCAACCCTCAGTTTTAGCGGATGACCCCTGGTTCTGGTGTTTTGAGAGAGGGAAAGGAACATCCCTCTATCGACTCTATCCCTTCCGTGCATTATTTTGTATGTCTCAATCATGTCCCCCCTCAGGCGCCTTTTTTCTAGGCTGAAGAGCCCCAAACGCTGCAGTCTTTCTTCATAAGGGAGGTGCCCCAGCCCCGTAATCATTTTCGTCGCTCTCTTCTGCACCTTTTCCAGCTCCACTATGTCTGTTTTGCATCTCCTATGCGATGGCCTTACCCAGAGAGGCCACAAGCCCATAGTTCTCCAGCATGACTTCCTTGTACAGAGCCCTTTGGTCCGGATCCAGCAGAGCCCACTCCTCTTTGCTGAAATGCACAGCCACCTCCTCAAAGCACACGGGGGCCTGAGTGGAGAAGAAAAAGTCCTCTCAACCCAAATCACAACCTGCAAGAGTCACGCGAGAAGCAACAACACACAGGACCCATTTTTTAGAGCGGCACTCGTGTCGGGACCCACCGGAAGTGATGTCACCGCCAGAAATAAAATCATCAAGCAGGAAGTGCCGTCATTGTGACAAAAATGACACTCCTGGACTTGCATTCTTGGACGGCAGGAATTGCACAATCAGGAAACATCCCTGACAGAAAGCAAATTAGAACAAAATACCATGTACAAGCACTGGACTAAAAACAAAATTTTAAAAACGCTTCACGTGAAAATTTGAACGGTTACACTCATAAAAGGAGTATTGTTGTTGTTGCTGTTCAGTCGCTAAGTCGTGTCCGACTCTTCGCGACCCCCTGGACCACAGCACGCCAGGCCTCCCTGTCCTCCACTAGTTTCCGGAGTCCGCCCAATTTCATGCTCATCGCTTTGGTGACACTATCTAACCATCTCATCCTCTGCCGCCCCCTCCTCCTTTGGCCTTCCATCTTTCCCGGCATGAGGGTCTTTTCTAAAGAGTCCTCTCTCCTCATGAGGTGGCCAAAGTACTTGAGCTTCAGCTTCAGGATTTGTCCTTCCAGGGAGCAATCAGGCTTGACTTCCTGGAGGACTGACCGATTGGACCTCCTTGCAGTCCAGGGGACTCTCAAGAGTCTTCTCCAACACCATAATTTGAAAGCATCTATTCTTCGGCGCTCTGCCTTTCTATACTCTTAAAAGGGGTATAGAAAGAGTCAGGTCTGCAGCTTCCAAGATAGCGACTCCCAGTTTTCCACGACCCACCTGACATCAGGCTGTGACACACCAGGTGGGTCCCGACCCACAATTTGGGAACCACTGCATTAGACCATTGTGCTGATTATAAGGACTACTGTCTTCTATAAGAGTGCAGTCACCCCCCCTCCCTGGCCAAAACATTTGCAGATGGCCATTGCAAATCATGGAGGGGCCCTTCCTACTCACACCTGAAAAAGGGGCTCAGTGGCCCCAACTCCTATAAACTTGCACAGATTTCCCACCTTCGCTCATAAGAATTCTGGCTCCCCCCAGGTGGGAGACCTCTGAGCATGTGTGGATTGCTTTATGCTTGCACTAGGCTTGCTTGGCGACCCTGACAGAGTGACAAGCTCAGGGGAAAGCAACAACCAGGGATGTTTCACACGTGCGCTGCAGGAAAAATGCAGCTGTGTTTGGGCGACGATCCAGGTAGCCAGACTGCACTGAGCCCCTGTGATGAGACAACATGTGCCCGTTACTGAAGTTACAACAGTTCAGCAGATATGTTTAGTCAGAAGGTTTAGTCAAGAGGGTTAAAGCCTCCGTTTGCCCGAAGATAAGATCTGAAGGTCGCCAGTTCGACAGCACCAGAAGTCTCCGTGAACGGCAGACCTTGAGAAGTGTGACTGATAAAGAGCTGTCTCTGGCTGCCTGTGAGAGGGGAGTTGTGCTGGGCCAGCTGCTTCTTTGGTGGGAGCAGAGAAGCCATCTATCAGCCAGCAGGAAGGCAATCGTGCAGCCAGAAAGAAGGACTAAAACCACGAAAGTTCCATCTGTATGTTGTGGTAGTTCTTGAAAGACAGAAATTCTCTGTAATTTGTAAAAAACCCTTGCGGGTTTAGAGAAATAAAGCCTGCTCATGTAAACCGCCTTGAATTAAAGCCAGAGGAGCAATCTAATGGCCAAAGAAAGGCGGTATATAAATACTAGCATTATTATTATTATAATTATTATATGCCCAGGAGGAGCAGCCGGGCTGGGCTGCCAGATGCCCTCCCAGTGAGGCTGCTGCTCGCACAGGAGCATTCGTGCCTGCGAAGCACGCGAGGTGACCTGGATCAGTTGGCAACTCTGGGTTGGTGAGCAGACCAGCACTCCAACCCCTGCCACCTGCGGGGACATCAAGGGAGCAGCGATAGATCGATAGATAGATCGATATTTGTCATTGTCCTCAAGGTATGAGAACAACGAAATGAGGTGCTCTTCACATCATACAAACTGGACAACACCAAAAACATATACAAATAACTATTAAAAACCACACTAAGTATATAAATGAATACCATACAAACAAGTTTACATTTGTTAAGACCACCAGATTCAAGCATCCCCCAGATGCTGCAGGGGGAGAAATGCTCTTTCAAGTCCCATAGGAAAGAGCGAGGCGCCCATAAGCAATTCCCTCCAGGCCTTCAGGGCCCCCTTCCCTTACCTGAGGGGACATCATAGATGCAGCTGCTTCCGCTCCAGCCCGAGGAAGAGACGACCTGGAAGGTGCCTGGGATGCCATCCTCCTGCCCACTGCAAGGGGTGAGACTCTCATTAGAAGGGGGTGGGAAGCTGGTTAGCCTTCAAACGCAGCCCTGGTTCGCGTCCTTAGGTCACCTGAAACTCTCTTCCCATGGGCCCTGCAGCCAGGGGCGGACCTAGTCAAAATGGCGCCCGGGGCACCCAATAGAAGTGCGCCCCCATGGGAGCCCAGGTCTACCCATTGGGACCAGCCACGGGTAGACCTGGGCTCCCCTCCAGGGAGCCCAGGTCTACCCATTAGAAACAGCCGCAGGTAGACCTGGGCTCCCTTCGAGGGATCCCAGGTCTACTCGCGGCTGGTCCCAATGGGTAAGACCTGGGCTCTGGAGCCCAGGTCTACCCGCACAATGTTGCAGGGGCCACTGGTGCCCCCCTAGATGGCCCCAAGACGGCGCCCAGGGCTCTTGCCCCCCTGCCCCCCTAGATCCGCCACTGCCTGCAGCCCTGGGACAAGTAGGATGGACCCCATATAGCTGGATTTATTTTCCCCCATTCTGCCCCTCTTTGCAGACTGCTTGGCTGCTTCCCCCCCCCCCAAAAAAAATGTTTCTTAAAAATTCACTTCTGTAAAAATCTTTCCGGGGTCACCCGAAGAGCCACATTTCCCACTTAAAGAAGAGGAAGAAAATGGCCTCAGCTCAACTCTTCCAAGTTGCTCAAGCCCACTTTCTGGGAATGAAACTGGGGCACGCAGCTCAGTCCGGGCAAGGGCACCCCAAATCCAAGTGCACCCCGAATCCAAGCTCTCTCTCTCTCTCTCTCTCTCTCTCTCTCTGAGGGCCAGGAAGGGTATTCAAAAAGCACCACGAGTTCATCGAGTTTCCAGCGTCCTCGAAAGCATCCTTTCCAGCGTACCAAATAGATGTGAGAGAACCAATCAATCAATCAACAGGTACTTATATACCGCTTTTCAACACGGAAATTCACAAAGCCCTTTACAGGCAAATAGCAATAATAAAGTTAAACGGCTCCCTGTCCCAAAGGCTCACAATCTAAAAAAAAGGGGGGGCAGACCACCAGCAACAGCCACTAGAAAGACACTCTGCAGGGGTGAAGAGGGACAATTACTCTCCCCCTGCTAAAGATAAGAGGAGCACCACTTGGGAAAAGTGCCTCTTGCCCTGTTAGCAGGGGTAAGGAAGTTTAATTGGAGATGCCCAGAACCCAAGGAAGGGGGGGGGAGGGACGGGACGGGACTGCAGGCGGAGAAGATGGGGCGAGGACTGAGTCTGGGGGGAGGCCTTAGGAGAACGTAGAGAATCACTCCCCAAGCAGACCTGTCCGTCTCCGACTGATCTGCCTCTTCTCACCCTTCATCGCTTCCACGCCACGGCAGCTCCTTGACTGCGTGAAATCCGACGGCTAGGAGCCGGGTGACGGCGGGTGGCTCGGCACTCACTCCGGCGGCCCCGGGTTCAAGCCCTGCCAGCCCCTCCGACCAACGGCGAGGAAAAGTGCGCGCGCGCAAGCGGCCGCCCGCAGCGAGGTGAACCGACGGCCGGGCTCGGGACGGAGGCGAAGTCCGCGTGTCCACGCGCAAATTCGACGAGCCCCGCGAGCCTCCAGCGGCAGCTGGAAGCGCCTCCAGGGGGCTTCGGAGGAGGGTCTCCGCTTGGAAGCGGGTGGCATCGGCAGCCAGACGGCCTCCCCAGGGCCGCGTCCCCACTTCCGACGGGGCGTCCGAGAGGCTGCTGAAGGCGCACCGACGGGGAGGGAGAGCGCGCGAGTCTGCTGCTGCGGCGAACAGACCGTCTACGGAGCAGGCGCGCTGGGGCTCCGGAGCCGCTCCCTCTCCCGCTCCCCCCGGAGCCGCTCCCGCTCCGGATTCTTCCCGCGCTCTACACGGCCGGCAGGGAAGTGCGCAGGCGCGCGGAGGGTGGGAAGGGCCGGCAGGGAATAGAAGGGAAACTTACACTCGAGTAACTAACTGCAACGAAGGCCGAAGCTGCTGTCCTCTCTGGGGTGCTCCGGTTTGTCGGCGCGCAGCGATAATAAAGAGACGTTAAGAGCTGACCTCTGTGGCTGCCTGTGCCTGTCTCCTGCGTTCACACGAACGAACCAGCCAGTGGCGTTCCTAGCGGGGGTGCAGAATGCTACGTTTTGCTGGAGCCTGAGCTCCTGGGTCAAGCGGCCATTCGCGCCCTGCCTGGGCCTGGTGATGCCCTAGTCTGAGAACTCTTGTCTTTTTCTCTGCAACTTGGGCGAGCAGCAGGTGTAGACCTGCAAGGATCACGTGGATGCATCGAGGCCCAAGCGGTGTTTCTCCTCCTCCTCCTAATAACAATAATTTATACCAGTATTTATATACCGCCTTTCTGGCCATTGGATTTCTCCTCTGACTTTAATCAAGGCGGTTTACAAGAGCAGGCTTTTCTCAACCCCAAATAGGTTTTTTTTACAATCACAAGTTCTAATCCTGCCTAGTGTAAGATATGAATCAATCGTAATATAAACCCATGGTGACTTTGAACCCTAACACTAAAATATAAGGCCTACTGTTCTCTCTCTCTAGAGAAAGAAGTGGTTAATGGTGTTTCAGGCCCAGGCAAGGCCTGACTGGTAAAAGGGGAGGGCTGTGCATATTCCTAAACTGATACATGGAAGAAAGTTCCCAGAACCAAGACAGCTGTAACCTTGAGTGAAACTTGCATTGAGTCAACGTCAAGGAGGTTAGATATGGCTGGAGGCGACATGAGATCGTTTTCTTGAAGCCATGAGCGTAACAATATGGCTGACTCAGATCTTTCCCGCATTCACCCCGCACGTGTGTAAAAGTTAATCTCAACGTCTTTAATAAGGACTGCGTGTTCTGCATATGGGTGCACTAATCGCTGTACGAAAAATGGGATTTAATTTCCACGGAAAGATTCATGTATTCACATTACATCGGTTCAATAAAACTACCGTAAACTGAAACAGTGCATTATTTTTGAGACTGTGTAATTTCTTGTTGTTCCTAGCAGTCTTATTCACCATTTTCTGACACCCACTGTTAATGGTCTAGAAGGTAAGAAAAAATATATTTCCCCCCTCCTTTTTCCCCCCTTCCCGTTTACACGTTTTTTCCCACCTTCCATTTTCTACGGTAATATTTCCGAAATTCTGAACATTAACAGAATTTGTTTTTGGGGGGGGGAGTGTAGAAGTTTAAAAAATACTCTTAATAGTTTAGAAGTAAAAAAGAATTACTTTCATATTGACAACTGCTTGTGTTATACATTGAGAGATTTTAATGTAATTTCCCTATATATTTATCTAATTTTTGCCCGCCCTCCCGCTTTTTTTCTTTCCTTCCCGTTCACACTTTATTTCTGCTTGTGTAGATTTAAATAGTCTGTCAAAATAGTGCACTCTGAGTTAAAATAGACAGCATTTCGTCCGGTGTGTTCAGTAATATAATTATGCGGAATTAAACCTTGGAATTGCATATTAACTCATAATAAGGTTACCAATGATGTTTCTCCACGATCACACGTTATTTTGGTAAGTTTTTACTTCAGGAGTAAACTATTAAGTCCTAAACATCACGCGCAAACCAATCTGAAATGTTTGGAATAGGGATTGTTTTGAGCGTAACAACATGGCTGCTGAGCCTGCCCCCTGGCTTCAGTCGGCGGCTATTAATTGTATAGGGATGTTGCCTCCAGCCATATCTAACCTCCTTCTTCAGCATAATAGCCATCCCTATGCATCCTGGGTAAAAGCATGTGCAAGGGAGGGGAAAAGTAAACTATTCTGCATGAGTGCTACCAGGTGGCTGAACCATAACCAATGAAAATACAGTAAGAAACTCCACCTCAGTAGTATAAATTGTTGCACCCATTTTGTTAAAGGTGTGGTACGCAGCTTGTTCTGTTTTGGTATTGCTTGCCACCCATATTTGCAAATATGACAATAAACCTTTCTTTTGAACCATACATTTGGGATCCAGAAATTTATCCTTAACACTAGGAAGCTTCAGTCCAGGTGGTCTCCTTCACAGTCCGGCAGCGCTCTGGCCACACTCGCCTCCCACACTTGTCTGACAGGCCACTCACTGGAAGGGTCCTCATCTCCGCTCCTCTCACCACCTGGAAAGACATCTCTGTCAGCTGTGCTTATTGGCAGTTCACGGTTACTGCCGTCCGAGATGACCTTCAGGCATCAGAGGTGGCAGGTCTTCCACTCAGCCAGACCTCCTGCCAGATATGTACCTGTGCTATAGACTGTGCTGTAGTGCAAGGTTCTGTACCACATCCTAGCAAGGGATGCCAGGATAGGGTGATCTACAAAGTCCACTTGGGTTGGAACCCTTAACTCTTTGTGTAGTCAGATGGGCCAGAACCAACTCTCCTGATTTTGTCCCCCCCCCCCAGAATGCCTTTTGACCCCCAAACCTGAACTCATCTCTTGGCTGGAAGAAGGAGACCTGATTCCCCAAAGCTGTGTGGAAGGTGAGGGAAAACAAGGTCAGAGACTGGTGGTGTTGTGAGCATTCACGTTCTGAGCTGTCCTCGCAGAGCTGAGAACGAACCCATGTCTTTCAAAATGCCCTTTTCCATCTTATTCATGTTTACAGTAACAACCCCCTCCCTCCCTCCCTCTCCTTTCTTCCCCTTGAAATCCACACTGATGAAGACTGCAGCGTTTGGGGCTCTTCAGCCTAGAAAAAAGGCGTCTGAGGGGGGACTTGATTGAGACATACAAAATTATGCACGGGAGGGATAAAGTCGATAGAGGGATGTTCTTTTCCCTCTCTCAAAACACCAGAACCAGGGGGCATCCGCTAAAACTGAGGGTTGGGAGAGTTAAAACAGATAAAAGGAAGTACTTTTTTACCCAGCAGGTAGTTAATCTGTGGAACTCTTTGCCACAGGAGGTGGTGATGGCATCTGGTCTTGATGCCTTTAAGAGGGGATTGGACAGATTTCTGGAAGAAAAGTCCATTGTGGGCCATGATGGATTGTGCAACCTCCTTACATTGGTGGTGGGATACTTCAGAGTACCGGGTGCGAGGGAGTGGCAACAGGATCCAAGCATCTTGTTGTCTCCTGCTTCCCTGGGGCACCTGGTGGGCTGCTGTGAGATACAGGAAGCTGGACTAGATAGGCCTTTGGCCTGATCCAGCAGGGCTCTTCTTATGTTCTTATGATGTAGAGGGGCTTCTTCAGTGAGAGAGGATGGGAGAGGAACCAAATTGCTTGGAATCTGTGGAATCTTATTTTTGAAGACAGAAATGCTGGAACTAACTTACCTGTTTTTGTTTGCCCACCTGAAGGCCGCCTCTCCCCTCCCAAACCTGGTGTGTCCTCCGGGCTGAGGGACAATAAGGAAGAAAAAGCATCTACCCTGCCTTGGAGCCCTGAGCGAAGGAGTGCAGGTCGCTGCCTAGAAGTGGGATTCTTTGTTGTTCTTCAGAGGGCTGAGGAAGGGCTTGGAGGGGGAGGAGGTGGGTGGGGGCAAACACCAAGTTTGGCCCGTTGGAATCTGTGCATTTCCATTTAGACCTCCAGAATGAACTTATCTCCTCCTTCCAGGATGCCTTCTAATTCCCAGACTGGGCCTTATTTCCTGCCTGAAAAGGGGTGCATTGCACCCCTTTTCCCCAGGCGCTTCTTTGTCTACTTACACTTCTGGTTGTCTGCTGGTTCTGGTGCTGTCTCCCTCTAAGCACATCCCTCGATTGACTCTATCCCTCCCGTGCATAATTTTGTACGTCCTATCAGGCGCCTTTTTTCCAGACTGAAGAGCCCCAAACGCTGCAGTCTTTTTTCATATGGGAGGTGCCCCAGCCCCGTAATCATTTTTGTCGCTCTCTCCTGCACCTTTTCCAGCTCCACGATGTCCTTTTTGAGGTGCAGCGACCAGAACTGCACACAATATTCCAGGTGTGGCCTTACCATCGATGTGTACAATCTATATATATAAAAATGGACGTGGGTATGTGTGTGTGTGTGTATGTATGTTATGCATAGGCTTCCCCACGCCTTGACCGAGTGCCACGAAACTTGGCACACACGTACCTTGCAGCCTGGAAGGAAACACTGCGGGGGTCAGACCCCCCTACAGCCCCCGGTTTTTCGGGGAGGGGGGCTAGAACGTCCAGACCAAGGGGATTGCATTGGACTAGAGGTCTGCTGCCACCCTGTGGTCACAAGCGATTCTGCACGTTATGTGATGCACAGGGACTAATCCAAAACGAAAGTGAAACTGCTTTGCACTGCCTGCGTTGCCCAGGCTGGAAAGAGCAGGATCCAGAGAGTTCCAACACCCAGTCGGATCTGAGAGCTACCTGTTTCCAGAGGACTGACTGCCCTACCACAGGACCTGCAGACGTGGTTCAGTGAGTGTGACAATTTCATTACGCTCCTCTGCTTGATTCTGTCCCTGTATTCATTCCTTCTCCTAATAGAAGCTGGGGATACTTTGTCCCCCGGGCAACGCCGGGTAACAAAAGGCTAGTGGCATGATAATATTGGCTGTTTTATTCTCAACCCCTTTTTTAATTACCCCAAGCGTGGAATTGGCCTTCTTAATTGCTGCCGCACACTGGGTCGATACCTTCATCGAGTTGTCCACCAGCACCACTCAGAGCCTGTATTAACCCGGTATGTAGCCACCTTTGGTTCGGCCAACATGGTTCCAGAGTGTGGGGAAGAGCTGAAACTACATGCCTCTCTCCTTTGTGTTTGCAAAAGGTGTGAGGTCATAGCTGGGGTCAGGAATGCAAATCTAATCAAGAAGGTTCCATTCAGCTAGTAATGCTTCATGCAAATGCGCCATTTCATGAAATAATAGCAGAAATCTCCAGACAGTTTCCGTTGGTATAAATGTGTTCACGTTTTACTTACGTATTTTTGATGACAGATGTAAAAATGTGTGCTTCAGTGCATTAATAAAGTAGGATGTAAAGAAAGAGAATCAATGTTAGAACCAGGAGGATACATGCATTAATGAAGTAGGATATAAGGTGGATACATACTGGAGTAGGTGAGTGCGTCTCCAGCGAAGGTTAATACCCTCCATACTGGGTTAATACCCTCAGAGCCTACCTACCCTGTAGATAGGTTGCGGTCTCCCCCTACAGAAGGAAGGGGGCAGAGGCTGCAAGGGAGGCTCTTGCTCAAGATGGTAGAGGCGAGATGCCAACTGGGCGTGCCCTGATTTGTAGTTCAGTCTCTTGGCCACAATCCTCATGAGCCCCAGATCTGGGTGTACCTCCTGCCTGGGAAGAGACACACTAGGAGATGGAGAATTCAGCAGCACCTTTGCCTCACAAGCAGCTACAGGACATCATCACATCCTACTTCCCATGCAGAGATTGGACAGAATCACCCACCACCACCACCACCACCAGGGAATGATAATTCCGATGTGAATTGCATCGGCAACAGACTGCAAGGACTCAGAAGGGGTAACAGATTCAGGGTGCCTTTTCCTCCCCATCTGCTGCCAAAAAAGACTGCAGCGTTCGGGGCTCTTCAGCCTAGAAAAAAGGCGCCTGAGAGGGGATATGATTGAGACATACAAAATTAGATTAGATAAGATAATTTTATTGGCCAAGTATGTAAACCATACCTGGAATTTGATACAGCTACTGGAATTAGCTGTATATACCTGGAATTATGCACGGGAGGGATAGAGTCGATAGAGGGATGTTCTTTTCCCTCTCTCAAAACACCAGAGCCAGGGGGCATCTGCTAAAACTGAGGGTTGGGAAAGTTAAAACAGAAAAAAGGAAGTACTTTTTTACCCAGCGGGTAGCTAATCTGTGGAACTCTTTGCCACAGGAGATGGTGATGGCATCTGGTCTGGATGCCTTTAAAATGGGATTGGACGGATTTCTGGAGGAAAGGTCCATCGTGGGCTATAGGCAATGATGGATTGTGCAACCTCCTTACATTAGTGGTGGGCTACTTCAGAGTACTGGGTGCAAGGGAGTGGCCACAGGATGCAAGCATCTTGTTGTCTCGTGCCTCCCTGGGGCACCTGGTGGGCCGCTGTGAGATCCAGGAAGCTGGACTAAATGGGCCTTTGACCTCATCCAGCGGGGCTCTTCTTATGTTCTTATGCCACTGCCCTCTCGCTTCAAAGTACCACCAATTCAAGCCACACAGAGCTGCTTCCTGCTTGCTGGAGGGAGAAGTAGGTCATTCCCCTCCTTACCGTGATTCTTGCCCCCCCCCCGCCTTGAAATTTGAAAGTGAGAGACTTCCAGTTCCTACCCTGAAACCAGAAGTCCCGTACTCCCAGATTTCAAGGCAGTATGTGAGGAGCAAGCTCAGGGTCTTGGGTTGTGGTTTTTTTTGTACAGCAGAAGCAGCAGACTTGAGGTGGCATCAGGTGGCGCCACCCGCTGGCCATTTGCAGTCACACCACCCCTGAATGGATCAACCATTTCAGAACGTTAGCTGTCACTTTGCTGCTGTGTTCTTTCCAGTTTTGTACTACTCTTGAATGGAAAGTTCTTGCAGTCATTTAGCACATGCTGTCTGTTCCTTAAATGTGTTTCTTGCAAAAAGACTGGTCCCTCCTTTTGGAAGTGTGTGATTTTTCTTATTGCATTGTTAAGAGGACCTTTTCTATCATCTTTATTTGGCATTTCGATATTTCAAATTTTGTCATACTTTATCATTTATTCTTCCAATTTTCATTCCACTGTTTCTTCAAGGAGCTTGAGGTGGTGCACACAGCTCCTTCTGTCCTCACAACAACCCTGCGAGGTAGGTTGGTTTGTAAGATAGTGACTTGCCGAAGGTCACCCAGGAAGCTTCTTGGCTGAGCAGGGATTTGAACTTGGATTTTCCAGGTCTTTGTTCAAGAACCAGTACTCCATCCTGCTTCTGACTTTACATCTGAAAGAGCCAGAGCTTAAATCTATTCCCCCCCAGCTTTTCCAGCATGCCAGGACACTCCTTGTTGCAAAAAAAGCATAGAACCACACGTGGCTTCAATACATGCACCTTAAAATGAAAGTCTGAAGTCAAAGGTTTGGGGCCTGTTTGGAGCAGCTGGCAGCTCAATGAGGCTGGTGGAGGAGAGGTTTCTGCAGGATTGTACACTTCATCAATCCCATCCCACATAGTTTACTTGGTAATTAATAGATTGGGAATCATGATTAATACTATTGGCATTTGTTTTAACATTTATAGCATCCAAATGGTTGGCTTTATGATGCTCCACAAAGTTTGGTCTGGTATAGAAACTTTCCCCACAGTGTACACATTTATACGGTTTCTCTCCTGTGTGGGTTTTCTGGTGTGCAATGAGATTTGAACTCAGGTTAAACCTTTTCCCACATTCTGAGCACTGGTATGGTTTCTCTCCTGTGTGAGTTCTCTGATGTCTAATAAGGCCTGAGCTACACGTGAAGCTTTTTCCACAGTCTGAACATTCATATGGCTTCTCTCCTGTGTGGATTCTCTGATGGACGTTTAACTGTGAACTCACACTGAAGAATTTGCCACAATGTAGGCACTGGTATGGCTTCTCTCCTGTATGAGTTCTCTGATGGGCAATAAGATTTGAGCTTAAAATGAAGTTTTTACCACAGTCTGTGCAATTGTATGGTTTTTCACCTGTGTGGATCCTCTGATGTCTGATGAGGCTTGAGCTGCAAGTGAAGGTCTTTCCACAATCTGCACAGTCATATGGCTTTTCCGCTCCATGAATTCTCTTGTGTGCATTGAGGCTGGATCTCAAGTAAACGCTTTTAGGACAATCTGTACATTTATAAGGTTTCTTGCCTGTGTGAATTCTCTCATGAGCACTAAGGCTTGACCTCACACTGAAGCTTTTCCCACAATCTGAACATTCGTAAGGCTTCTCTCCTGTGTGGGTCCTCTGATGAACACTAAGCTGAGAACTCACACTGAAGGTTTTGCCACAATCTGCACATTCATAAGGTTTTTCTCCTGTGTGGGTTCTCTGGTGTCTAATGAGGCTGGAGCTGCAACTGAAGCTTTTACCGCAGTCTGGGCATTCATATGGTTTATCTTCTGTATGGATCCGCTGGTGTCTAATAAGACTTGAACTGCAGTTGAAACTTCTCCCACAGTCTGAGCACTGGTACGGCTTCTCTCCAGTATGGATTCTTTCATGTGCAATTAGATTTGAGCTCTGGCTGAAACTTTTCCCACATACTGAGCATGTATAGGGTTTTTCTCCTCTGTGAGTTCTCACATGTGCTATGAGGGCAGACTTCTGACTGAAGCTCTTCCCACAGTCTGAGCACTTGTATGGCTTCTCTCCTGTGTGGATTCTCTCATGGGCAACCAGGCTTGACTTCAAACTGAAGCTCCTCCCACACTTGGAACATTCATAGGGTTTTTCTTCTGTGTGGATTCTTTCATGAGCAATAAGACTTGAGGTCTGGCTGAAACTCCTCCCACAGATTGAACACTCATAAGGTTTCTCCTCAGTGTGGATTCTTTCATGGGCAACAAGAGTTGATTTCTTACCAAAGCTCTTCCCACACCTCAGGCATTTGTACGGTTTCTCTCCTGTGTGGATTCTCTCATGAGCAATAAGGTTAGAGCTGTTACTGAAATGCTTTCCACACTTGCTGCACGTCATCTGTCTCTTGCATCTGTTCTCTCTGCATTTTTTACTACCTACTGCATGAAGAACTGGCTTCCTGATCCCCTTTCCAGGAGGAAATCTCTCTTCCATTATTTGCTTGTTTTCTAAAGTCTCTTCCTGGTCAGGGGTGTGGAAGGCATCACTGTCTGCTTTTTCAGAATTTCCAGATAACTCCAATTGTTTGGAATGTTCCATGCTGGGAGTGAATTCCTTCAGGCTGCCTTGACCTGATGAAACAAGGTCAGAATAAAGGCAAGGGTGACATATATACACAGGGGCAGAGGGAGCTTTCTTCTTGAGCACTGTATAGTTCACATGGACATGGCAGCTAAATTTCGTAAAGGAACAAGATTGCCATTTAGAATCTTAGAGTGCAATCCTAAACTGGAGTCAGGCCGGCATAAGCTAACCCAGCAAAGTTTAGCCAGCGCAAGGGCCACCATAAAGCGTGTTTGGACCACTCTCGGAGTCAGAGAGGATGGCTCCTGTCTGTGGGCTGGCCTCTCTGACTCCGAGAGTGGTCCAAACATACTTCACGGTGTCCCTTGTGCTGGCCAAACTTTGCTGGCTTAGTTTATGCCAGCCTAACTCAGTTTAGGATTGCGTCCTCAGTCAATTAGAGCAAAATGCTGCTACATTGGCGTTCCCATTTCTTAATTTAATTCAGGGCACAATCCTAACCTGTGCTGGCCAAGAAATGTCACAAATGCACCATAAAGTGTGTTTGCACCACTCTTGGCGTCTGGTAGGCCAGCACATGGATGCACGCCATCCTCCCTGACTCAAAGAGTGGTCGAAACGCACTTTACAGTGACCTATCTCCGGGTTAGGATTGTGCTCTGACAGACAGACAGACAGAAGAGGCCTATTCCTGCTATTATTTTCTAAGGCAATGTGTAAGCCTCAGTTTTCAATGAGGCCTGCATGATGGAATGGTCTTCCATGCCAAACATACTCTCCCTTCACCTAGAAAACTAATTAATATGTTAGGCACAAGAGGCTACGGCATTATCACTGCTCGTTTCCTAAAGGCAGGAATTGATTTATAAAGGAGCATTTGTTACATTGTGGGTATAGGGCATCATTGTGGGTATAGGCCTACATCTAGTTATCTACGGGCAGGAGGTTTAGTCGAGAAGGTTAAAGCCTCCGTTTGCCCGAAGATAAGATCCGAAGGTCGGCAGTTCGAGAACACCGGAAGTCTCCATGAGCGGCACACCTTGAGAAGTGCGACTGATAAGAGCTGTCTCCAGCTGCCTGTGAGAGAGGAGTTGTGCTGGGCCAGCTTTCTTTGGTGGGAGCAGAGAAGCAGTTTATCAGCCAGCAGGAAGGCAATCGTGCGGCCAGAAAGAAGGACTAAACCACAAAAGTTCCATCTGTATGTTGTTGTAGTTCTTGAAAGATAGAACTTCTCTGTAATTTGTAAAGACCCCTTGCGGGTTTAGAGAAATAAAGCCTGCCTATGTAAACTGCCTTGAGTTAAAGCCAGAGGAGCAATCTAATCGCCAAAGAAAGGCAGTATATTAATAATAATAATAATAATAATAATAATAATAATAATAATAATAATAATAATAATAATAATAAT
>JAJKFI010039656.1:0-16781 GCA_029204185.1 Lerista edwardsae | reverse complement strand
GGGGGGGGGGGGCTTTTGACTGTGCCGCCACCAGGAGAGGTGAGAGGGACAGCGGCCAAGAACAGGGCCTTCTCGGTGGTGGCCCCCCAACTTTGGAACACCCTCCCCTTAGAATTAAGAACTGCTCCCTCTTTGGCAACATTCCGGCGGGGGCTGAAGGCCTTCTTATTTCAACAAGCTTTTAACTGTTGACAGGCTGGCTGGATTTTATACTCTTGCTTATATTTTATGATCCACTGGGCTTGTTGTTGTTTTTAAATTCTGTTGTTTTAAATTTTAACTGCTTTTAATATTGTTTTTAAAGTACCGCTTTTTAATGTTGTAAATTTTATTGTATTATTGTCTTTTCGTTGTAAGCCGCCTTGCGTGCCTATGGGCAGAAAGGCAGGGTATTAAATAAATAAATAAATAAATAAATAAATAAATAAATAAATAAATAAATAATACTCAGAATCTAGTTAAGCAGTGGTGACCTGGCTATGGGGATGCATGTAGGAGAAAGAGAGGCAGGAGCTGGTCGGACAGACCAACACGGTGAGGCTATTTAAAGGGAAGAGGCCCTGCCAGTCAGGGGTGGCCAAATGAGAGGCAGGCATGCCGCAGGAAAGACTCCTACTGGAGGTGGGAAACCGCGGCTGGGGCGGGGATGAAGCAACATCTGCTATACCTTTGCATCCTGGCTGTATGTCCTGAAGGATGGGGCTTTTCTCCAAGGGAGTATCAGAGTTCTGTTCTGGCTCTACCAAAGTTGGTTCACGTTTCAGAACAACGGGACCTTCCATGCTAGAGAAAGATAATAAGAGTTTTTAAAAAACATCCAGACTTAAGAACATAAGAAGAGCTCCGCTGGATCAGGCCAAAGGGGGCCCATCTAGTCCAGCTTCCTGCATCTCACAGCGGCCCACCAGGTGCCTCAGGGAGGCACGAGACAACAAGATGCCTGCATCCTGTTGCCACTCCCTTGCACCTGGTACTCTGAAGTAGCCTACTACTAATGTATGGAGGTTGCACAATCCATCATTGCCTACGATGGACCTTTCCTCCAGAAATCCATCCAATCCCCTCTTCAAGGCATCAAGACCAGATGCCATCACCACCTCCTGTGGCAAAGAGTTCCACAGACTAACTACCCGCTGGGCAAAAAAGTACTTCCTTTGATCTGTTTTAACCCTCTCATCCCTCAGTTTCAGTGGATGCCCCCTGGTTCTGGCATTGTGAGAGAGGGAAAAGAACATCCCTTTATCGACTCGATCCCTTCCGTGTATAATTTTGTATGTCTCAATCATGTCCCCCCTCAGGCGCCTTTTTTCTAGACTGAAGAGCCCCAAACGCTGCAGTCTTTCTTCGTAAGGGAGGTGCCCCAGCCCCGTAATCATTTCTGTCGCTCTCTTCTGCACCTTTCCCAGGTCCACTATGTCCTCGATTGCCCCCTCGGAATCAGGGGGAAAGGAGAGATAGAGCTGGGTATCATCAGCATACTAATGGCACCCCACCCCAAACCCCCAGATGACCTCTCCCACTGGCTTCATGTAGATGTTAAACAGCGTGGGGGATAGAAATGGAGTGCAAATACAGTAGCGCTGGTCAAGACAGCCCAGCAGAGATTGTACTTCTTGAGACTTCTCAGGAAGCACCAACTATCTGAGAAATTGCTGGTGACTTTCTATCGCAGCTATGTAGAAAGCATCCTGACTTATTGTATCTGTGTTTGGTATGCGAGCTGCACTGTAGCAGATACTGCCCAGAGGATTATTGGTTGCCCTCTTCTTTCCCTGGAGGAGTTGTACAGCTTAAATGGTCGGAAAAAGACTCTTAAAATTCTAAAGGATCCATCGCATCCTGGCAGAGGCGGATCTACAGGGATGGCAGAGCTCTAAGTTTTGCAAGGAGCCTTACCCTGTCATGTAAACCCTCCTCTCCCTTGCTGCTGTAGCCAGTAAGCAATGCCAAGATGTTGCTTTTCCCTGTGGGGATTGGCTAAAACGGTGCAGGAGAGGAGTGATTTCCACTGCAAGGTCAGGCTTCTTGCAAAACTTAGAGCTCTGCCCTCCCTTAGATCTGCATCCCGGCCGTCAGCTTTTTGATTTGTTACTATCAGGCAAAAGATACCAGAACAGACAGACTAAAACACAGTTTTTATCCCAGTGCGGTGTTGAGATTAAATGTGGCAGCACAGTGATAACGTCAAGCTGATTTTAAGAAATGTGTGATTATATGTTTTGTTTTTGTGTATTGTATTGCACTGTGTACTTGTGTTGTTTTTTTACCAGGCGCTAGCACTTTAATTTCGTTGCGCTTGTGTGCATGTGTGTGCAATGACAATAAATTTCTAAATCTAAAAATATTTTAAACTAACTGAAATAAATAAGAAAGTGCCCCAAACTCACGTGTTTTGACAGGTTCCAGCACCCTGAAAGGAACAAGAACAGTTGTTAACAGAATTTGGGAAAATGGGGAAGGATGTTGGAAGGCTGTCTTGCTCACAGAGAAACTGACCCATGCTCGACCGGGGGTATTTTAGACCGGGGGTATTTTAGAGGCTGTGGAAATGCAAGCCCAGACATCTCTACTGAGCATTGAGAGTCTTCAATATTCGTTTTGTTAAAAAGGACATTTGTAGCCCTTATGCTAACAATGGCTGGTGAAGTGACATAGATCAGAACTTCGAAATGATGCAGCAGCTACCCCTTGGGTGCAAGAGGCATCCTGATGCCACAACGTCCCAGTGATTTTGAACCAGTGTTCCCTCTGGAAATTCAGCAATGATGTCATCCTGTCAGTGCTGAACTTCCGGGTTGCCGAGTTCTGCGGCTGCACACCTTAGAGGGAACAATGGTCTCATGCAAACCCTGACCCCCACAAAAACAGACTCCTTGGGATAAGACGCCCTTATCGCATCCCTGACAACCCCGAATGGAGGGATCGCAGACACTCACCTGCAGCTTCTCATTACCTCCTTCTTTCCCCGCACAGCTCAGTCACTCTTGAACGTCCTGAACAGGGGGTGAAAGCAAGGTATTAATTTTACAGGTGTGTATTTGGGATTCCTGGTTTCAGTTATCCACAGATACCATGGATACTGAGCTGCCTATTACGGCACAGTCCTAACCTGGAGTAAGGCCGGCACAGTTAGGCAGCAAAGTTTGGCCGGCACAAGGACCGCCATAAAGGATGCTTGGGCCACTCTCGGAGTCAGGGAGGCCAGCAAACAGACGAGCACCATCCTCCCTGATTCTGAGAGTGGTCCAAATGCGCTTTATGGTGGTCCTGGTGCCAGCCAAACTGTGCTGGCCTAACTCCAGGTTAGGATTTTGCTCTTAAAAAGATAAAGGTAAAGGTTTCCCCACGACTGAATGGTCTAGTTGTGACTGCCTGTAGGGGGCGGTGCTCATCTCCGTTTCAAAGCCTGTAGAGCCGGCGTTTTGTCCGAGGACAGGCTTGGTCCTGTGGCCGGCATGGAACGCCGTTCCCTTCCCACCGGAGTGGTCCTTACTTATCTATTTGCATTTAGGTGCTTTCGAACTGCTAGTTTGGCAGGAGCTGGGACAAGCAACGGGAGCTCACTCCGTCACGCAGTCTTGAACTCCCAACCTTCCGGTCGGAAAGCCCAGCAGCAGCGGTTTAATCCGCACAAATCTTTTTTACCTTGTTGCAGCAAAACCACTGTTGCTCCCCTATCTTTACAAAGGCGTCCCCAGTATCCACAATTTCAGGTATTCACAGTGGGGTCTGGAACGGAACCCAAGTGGCTCCCGGGGCATGCCTGTATGATTTTTAATTCATGTCAAGCCTATACTTTTTTATTTCAGTTCAGGCTTATAAGCCACTCTCTCACTGAAAGCCCAAGTGCTCTGGAGAATAGGCGAGATGAACCCAGAACTTAAAAGAGCAACAAAAAAAAAAAAAACCAGACCAGATGTGATTCAGCAGCAATAAAAAAAACAGGCATCAACAACTAGTGCAGCTTGCAGCATTCAGACCACAAAGTGCCAACATATTTGGGAAATATGAGTAACAAAAAAATCTCTTGGAACGATGATTATTGCAGAGGTGTGGCCTAGAGGTCAGGAGACTGAGGGGGAAATCCTAAATAAAACAACTTTCCAGCACTGAGGTAACATCAATCAATCAATCAATCAATCAATCAATCAATCAATCAATCAATCAATCAATCAATCAATCAAATGGTATTTATATACCGCTTTTCAACACAAAGTTCACAAAGCGGTTTACAGGCAAATAGTAATAATAGTAAAGTTAAATGGCTCCCTGTCCCAAAAGGCTCACAATCTTAAAAAAAAAAAAAAAGGCAGACCACCAGCAACAGCCACTAGAAAGACTGTTCGGGGGTGAAGAGGGACAATTGCTCTCCCTTGCTAAACATAAGAGGAACATCACCTGAAAAAGTGCCTCTTGCCCAGTTAGCAGGGGTAATGCATCTCTGAGGAAAGGGAGCAAATATTCCCTTATTTTGCGGAGGCCTTTGTGACTGCCCTCAGCACCTGCCCCATTGGCACAGCTCTGTCAGTGCTGGAAAGCCGGTTAGGATTGCGCCCTGGTTAGGATTGAATCAGAAAACCTCATGCCTGCCTCTTGTTTCTGCCACCAACCCTCCAATGCTCAGGCCCATCTGCAATGTGAGGACCACATTGGCCTACCTGGCAGGGTTAACGTAAGGGTTCCCAGTGGGTAGTTAATCTGTGGAACTCTTTGCCACAGGAGGTGGAGATGGCATCTGGTCTTGATGCCTTTAAGAGGGGATTGGACGGATTTCTGGAAGAAAAGTCCATCGTGGGCTATAGGCCATGATGGATTGTGCAACCTTCTTACATTGGTGGTGGGCTACATCAGAGTACCGGGTGCAAGAGAGTGGCAACAGGATCCAAGCATCTTGTTGTCTCGTGCCTCCCTGGGGCACCTGGTGGGCTGCTGTGAGATACAGGAAGCTGGACTAGATGGGTCCCCTTTGGCCTGATCCAGCAGGGCTCTTCTTATGTTCTTATGTACCTGTGTGGCACAGAGAACTGCAGAAATGCTAGGAGCTATGTTGTCTATTGTCGAACCGTCACTAAGGTTGCCATCGCTTTTTTGGTGCACTTCCAACACTTGCTTTTGGAGAGCCAAAGATTATTCTGATCCTGAACCTTTACTGGCATAAGTTTAACATACAATAATACAACATACAGAGGGCATGGCACACACATTAAGAACAAGTATCCTCTATACATAACTTTCAAAATACAGCCACCTGTCTAGTATTTCCCTGCCAGCAGGTTCTGTACTAACAAATCTTCCTTCTGGCCCAGGTTAATAGGTAATAAATGTGTGATAAATTTAGCACACTCCTGCTTCCCAGAGCCGTGTAATAGGATATGGGGTACACAGTGGTGTCATCTACTCCCCAGTAGACGGTTCGCTGGGCGGGAGTAGGGAGTGATTGACAGTCCGTCGATTCACTTCTGGTTTCTTCGCGCGCCCCGCGCAGCTTTCCCTTGCCTCGGAGGGGGCGCCTGCTCGCCGTGGGGGATGGGTGGGGGGCACGCCGGGTGCCTGGGCGAGCAGGCGCCCCCTCCGAGGCAAGGGAAAGCCGTGCGGGGCGCGCGAAGAAACCGGAAGTGAATCAACGGACTGTCAATCACTCCCTACTCCCGCCCAGCGAACCGTCTACTGGGGAGTAGATGACACCACTGGGGGTACATAAGAACATAAGAAGAGCCCTGCTGGATCAGGCCAAAGGCCCATCTAGTCCAGCTTCCTGTATCTCACAGTGGCCCACCAGGTGCCCCAGGGAGGCACGAGACAAGAAGATGCTTGCATGCTGTTGCCACTCCCTCACACCCGGTACTCTGAAGTAGCCCACCACCGATGTAAGGGGGTTGCACAATCCATCATTGCCTATAGCCCATGATGGACCTTTCCTCCAGAAATCCATCCAATCCACTCTTAAAGGAATCCAGACCAGATGCCATCACCACCTCCTGTGGCAAAGAGTTCCAAAGAGGCAAAGAGGGTAAAGAATCTATGTCCCCAGACAGGCAATTGCACTTTTGTTCCTCCTTTGAATCTACCCCAAAGATTGTTTGAGGGGAAGGCCTTACATAAAAGCCCTTCTCTCTTGTGGGCAGCATAAAAAAAGACAGGTGCAAAAAAAATTATTTTGACAAGGCTTTGTGATCTTACGATGTTTCTTTTCTTTTGTGGAACGACCGAAAAAGTGGTCTCTGCTTTGTAAGATAAACAAACATAAGAATGCCAGACCCCTGCTTCTTTCCACAGGGCAGTACTCTGAACCTTTGGAATTTCTACCTGTGATGAAGTTGTAAAAGCGACAGAGCCTCGGTCAGGAGAAAAAAAGTTCGTAGCCTGTGAGATTAGGAAAGAGCAGCCCATCCAATTCGATAGCCAAGCATCAGGGCTCTGTGTGCAAGATTTCCCCCAGAAACACAGTGCGGTGCCTTTAAAAGGGGACAGGACCGATTTCTGGAGGAAACATCCATTGCAGGCTACAGGTCATGACAGGTGGTGCAACCTCCTAACGTTCGAAGTAGGCTGCTTCAGAACGTTGAAGTTGATTATTTGAATGTTGATGTTTTGAGTGTTGGGAGCGTTAGAAGGAAATATTTTTTTTACTCAGCGGGTAATTGGGCTATGGAACTCCTTGCCACAGGAAGTGGTGATGGCCTCTGGCTTCGATGCCTTTAAAAGGGGACTGGACGGATTTCTGGAGGAAAAGTCCATCGTGGGCTATAGGCCATGATGGGTTGTGCAACCTCCTTATGTTAATAGTAGGCTCCTTCAGAATGCCAGGTGCAAGGGAGTGGCAACAGGCTGCAGGCATCTTGTTGTCTACTGAGCTCCCTGAGGCACCTGGTGGGTCACTGTGAGATGCAGGAGGCTGGACCAGATGGGCTCTTGACCTGCTCCAGCGTAGGGGCTCTTCTTATGGCCCACTTCAAGGCAAAGGGTCACACAAGACACACCGTGAGGGAGACCAAAGATTTTCACCAACAACCTGTTGAGCTAATTGTTGGCGATCAGTCCATTGTGTGGCGAGGAAGCCGGTCTGAGCAGGCAACAAGGAATATAGTCGTGGGATATAGGCAATGATGGGTTGTGCAACCTCCTTACAAAGGTGGTGGGCTACTGGTACCGGGTGCAAGGGAGTGGCAACAGGATGCAAGCGTCTTGTTGTCTCGTGCCTCCCTGGGGCCCCTGGTGAGCCGCTGCGAGATGCAGGAAGCTGGACTAGATGGGCCTTTGGCCTGATCCAGCGGGGCTCTTCTTATGTTCTTATGTTCTTATCCCCCCTGGATGCGGAGGTTGGGGCTACTCCCACCAAGTAGCATCTCGGAGAGGGGGGCAAGGCGCTACGTTTTGCACGGCACCTTACCTGGCTGGGTAAACTGCTCCTTTTCCTTGCTGAGTCGCCGGGTCGTACGACGGCGAAGGAGCGGAGCGGTTTGCCTGTGACGGTAAGGCGCCTTGCAGATGGTAGTGCCCGTCCCCTCGCAGGGATGCTACTGCCTCTCCCCCCTCTCCGGCCCCGATGCCAGAGCCTTACCTGGCTCACCTGCGCTCCATCCATTCCGCGCCTCCCCTGGGCTGCTCTGAGCACCCAACGGGGGCTGAGATTTGCGGGAGGGCAACAACCGTCCGGGGAGCTCAGCCCGGGCACGCCTGCGAGAGAGCGGAAGGTGTCCGGCGCCCCCCGCAGACTCCCCGGGTGCAGGTGCTCCGAAAAGTCCCCCTTTCCTCGCACGGAAGCAGAGGCAGCCGCAGCAAGCGGGCGAGGCGAGTCCGCACGCAAAAGGTCTTCGCTCCGTCCCCAGCCCAGGCGCTCGGCTGCAGCCCCGGATGCGCACTCCGCACCCGGCGAGAAGCTCAGCCCCTTCCTCCGCTCCCCGCCGCCGACGAGTCCGTCCACCTTGGGCAGGGCTTCCTCCGGTAGCTCCAGAGCCCTCTGCTGGCGGAGGAGTGGCAGAGCGAGCGGGGCCGCCGGTTTTGCTGCCGGAGGCCTCGGCGCACGTGCAGAGTGCGCCTCTGAACGTGCGCAGAGTGCCTTTCCGTCGACTGTATCCTGCTTTGTTTCTTTCTGGAAAAAGGCCATAGGCGCAGGAGCTTTTTATGCAGGGAGAATTACACACACACAGAGGCGGATCTACAGGGAGGGCAAAGCTCTAAGTGTTGCAAGGAGCCTTACCCTGTCACGTAAATCCCTCCTCTCCCTTGCTGCTGTAGCCAGTCAGCAAGACCAAGATGTTGCTTTTCCCTGTGAG
This sequence comes from Lerista edwardsae, assembly GCA_029204185.1. Lineage (NCBI taxonomy): Eukaryota > Metazoa > Chordata > Lepidosauria > Squamata > Scincidae > Lerista > Lerista edwardsae. Next base: position 8,505 of record JAJKFI010039656.1, on the reverse strand, counting down.
GATTGGCTGAAACGGTGCAGGGGAGGAGTGATTTCCACTGCAAGGTAAGGATTCTTGCAAAACTTAGAGCTTTGCCCTCCCTTAGATCTGCCTGTGCGCGTGCGTGTGCGCGCGCACGCACGCGCACACGCACGCGCACACACACGCACGCACGCACTCCAAGCTTAAAACCAAAAAAGACTTATGGGCGAGATGCCTCTGAGCATGCACAGAGGGTTTTCCACCTCTGGAAGACGGGCAGTGTAAAAAATGAACTGTGTAAAAAATGAACAGACTGTGTGAACGTGTGCAGATTGAACCCACTCCCCTCCCCTGGCAGCAAGGGCAGAGCCGGCCTTGGGGGTCTCCAGCAAGGGGCCCCCTCTGTGCCCCCCCTCGGCTGGTCCTACCCCCGTCACTCCAGTGGCCGGTGCCTCCTCTCTGCTCCATCACGCCTGGCCCTGCGGAGGGTCACATGGAGGGCGGGGCTGAGCCCTCACTCAGCACCAGAGCAGGAGGCCCAGGGGAAGGCCAGACGTTCCCTGCCACACCGCTCGAGATCCCTGGCATTGCCTCTGTGCGTGCCCCTCACGTGTGGCCAGGTGGGCTGTGTTCAGCCAGGCTTCAAGAGAAGCACTTTGAGACGTGGCAGCCAGGATCCGTGCGTGGAATTGCAGAACGGGGCGTCTTGCCTTGATGATGCTCCAGGCTGCCGAATCCTGATGTTGAGCAGCTACATAATAAGAACATAAGAAGAGCCCTGCTGGATCAGGCCAAAGGCCCACCTAGCCCAGCTTCCTCTATCTCACAGCGGCCCACCAGGTGCCCCAGGGAGGCACGAGACAACAAGATGCTTGCATCCTGTTGCCATCCCTGGACATTCACCTCTGTTTTTTGCTTTGTTGTCCTGGTCATTTCCATCCCACTATAACCGGGCAAGAGACCGCATGTTACACATGCTAAGCTCTTATCCCGGCCCTAACCCTGCCTTTGCATTCTAAAAATAAAAAAAGGACAGCTAATATTATACTGTACATACTATGGGACACAAATATCCAGCATGCAAAAAGAATGGACATTCATGTCCAATAACAGGACACATTTGACCAGAACACAGTTACAGAAGAACAGAAGAAGAGCCCTGCTGGATCAGACCAAAGGCCCATCTAGTCCAGCTTCCTGTAGCTCACAGCAGCCCACCAGGTGCCCCAGGGAGGCAGGAGACAACAAGATGCTTGCATCCTGTTGCCACTCCCTTGCACCCAGTACTCTGAAGTAGCGCACCACCAATGTAAGGAGATTGCACAATCCATCATTGCCTATAGCCCACGATGGACCTTTCCTTCAGAAATCCGTCCAATCCCCTTTTAAAGGCATCCAGACCAGATGCCACCTCCACCTCCAGTGGAAAAGAGTTCCACAGATCAACTCCTAGCTGGGTAAAAAAGTACTTCCTTTTCTCTGTTTTAACTCTCCCAACTCTCAGTTTTAGCGGATGCCCCCCTGGTTCTGTGCAATATTGGGGGACTTTGCAAATAATTTCTTCTGCCTTCGTCTCCCATTGTAAAAATGAGGAAAATACTGATCAGGCCCCACCCAGGAACAGCCCGGTGAATCTGGGGGTGTGAAATGACCCCTTTGTCGGGTTTTAGAATGGATGTGAGGCCATTCAGCAGAGGTAGGCAGCAGGAAACGCTGCAGTCGGACGACGTGAAGGCAGGCAAGCAAAGCACAGCAGACGGAGTCTCCTTCCAGAGGCTTTTATTCTTACAAACAGAGTCAACAAAAACAATATACACACTACAACACACCCACACACAGTACCGGCGTTCTCTGCATAATTACACAGTTAGCTGCAGCTGTGTCTTTACCACAGCTGGCTCAAGGGAAGGCTCCAGAAACTCAGCAACAAATGCTTGGTCTGCCTAACCACGACACCCTTGGACAGGGATCAGAGCATTCGGTTTGGGTTCCTTCCACCCACTGTATAACCCCCAACCCCTTCCAGTGATCCTGCCCCCCCCCATTGCTTGCTCACTCGTGTGTTCTATGGGGCCGTTCTCAGGTCCAGGGTCGTGGCCCCTGCTGGCCTCTGCCTGGCAAAGAAACCCCTCTGGAGCTCAAGCAAGACAGGGGACAAACAGGACGACTGAAAACCCTTCGCTCAAAGGAAGGTTTTTATTAATCTCATTTGGGAACAGAAGGGCAGAAAGGTGTGCAGCATTTGGAATGAGGATTGTGCAGGTGTCACAAGATCCAGCCCATGAGCCCTGACCCAGGGCTCCCCCCCCCCAGGATGAGGAGGGCAGCTCTGGGGGTTCTGTTTGCAGCTGCCACCTGCTGGGGCAGGAGAAACCCTTATTTATGGGGATGCTCAGAGCTATATGTGGGACGTGGTGGCGCAGTGAGTTAATCTGCTGTTGCTGGGCTTTCGACTGCAAGGTTGGGAGTTCGAGACTGCGTGACGGAGTGAGCTCCCGTTGCTTGTCCCAGCTCCTGCCAACCTAGCAGTTCGAAAGCACCTAAAATGCAAGTAGATAAATAGGGACCACTTTGGTGGGAAGGGAACGGCGTTCCGTGGAGTCATGCCGGCCACATGACCACGGAAGCTTGTCCTCGGACAAAAACGCCGGCTCTACAGGCTTTGAAACGGAGATGAGCACCGCCCCCTACAGTCGGTCACGACTAGACCATTCGGTCGTGGGGAAACCTTTACCTTTACCTCAGAGCTCTATAGCCGAGGACTACAGCACTGCAGTGCTGGGTGCAGAACTGAGACAGGCTCTCTCCACCAGCCAGAGATGGAAGGGAAGGATTCGGGGGATGGGCGACCGGGCCTGGCCCCACGTGTGTCAACAGCAGCCGATGGGACAAAGTTTCCTTTTGCCCTGCAACCGTCCTTAGTCCAAGGCGCCCCCACCAGCACCCCCCACCCAGACCCTCCAGGATCCAGCATACCACTTTCAGAGCTGGGAGGAAGAGCTGCACCCCCGGCACCAAGGGATGGGGGGAGAGCCGGCCTCTGCTTGCAAGCCCCCCCCCCACACACACACACCTGACAGGCGCTCTGGCAAAGTGACATAGGGGCAGGAACTGGGAGCAGGAATCTGGATCAGCCCCAGACTCTCTCCAAGCTCTTCAGCGCACGGGCAGGGGGTCTGTTCTGAGCAGGGGGTCTGTTCCAAGTTCTGCTGTCTCTAAAAGGGCCGGGAATTCACACCAGATGCAGGACAGCCCTGTGAGTTTGATGCCCATCAGTCTGTGCACAGAGGCAGAATCCAGCATTTGAAGCATGTGGTCACCTGCTGTTAAAAGAAAACCCAAGTTTCTAGCTCTTAGGACTGTGAAATCAGACTTGGAAAATGTGCAAGGCAGCAAGAAGAGGGAGACTTTTAAGGAGCAGAGGTGGGGCTTCCCTGCCCCACAAGGTCCTCCTCACACCCCATGACTCGCAGAAGGAAGCCCTTGTTTTGAAGGGCAGAGGTGACAAGCCCTGCGGCTGATGCTGGGGGGTGTCGTTTCCAGGCCAGCCCCAGCAGTTGGAAGAGCTCAGACGCTTTTAATTGCAGCCAGCTGTGCTCTGCGGGGGGGGGGGGCCACACTCCTGCCTTCCCTACAGCAGCAAAGCCTTAGCCAGAGCCACAAGCGAGAGGAGAGGAGAGAAGAGGAGAGGAGAGGAGAGGAGGGGTCTGCCTGGTGCCGCCCGGCATTATCTGAAAAGGAAGGAGAGGAATTAAAAAAGGGGTTGAGAATAAAACAGCCAACATTATCATGCCATTGTACAAATCGATGGTAAGGCCGCACCTGGAACATTGTGTGCAGTTCTGGTCGTGGCACCTCAAAAAGGAGATAGTGGAGCTGGAGAAGGTGCAGAAGAGAGTGACAAAAATGATTATGGGGCTGGGGCACCTCCCTTATGAAGAAAGGCTGCAGCGTTTGGGGCTCTTCAGCCTGGAAAAAAGGCGCCTGAGGGGGGACATGATTGAGACATACAAAATTATGCACGGGAGGGATAGAGTCGATAGAGGAATGTTCTTTTCCCTCTCTCAAAACACCAGAGCCAGGGGGCATCCGCTAAAACTGAGGGTTGGGAGAGTTAAAACAGATAAAAGGAAGTACTTTTTTTTACCCAGCGGGGAGTTAATCTGTGGAATTCTTTGCCACATGAGGTGGTGATGGCATCTGGTCTTGATGCCTTCAAGAGGGGACTGGACAGATTTCTGGAGGAAAGGTCCACCGTGGGCTATAGGCCATGATGGATTGTGCAACCTCCTTACATTAGTAGTAGGCTACTTCAGAGTACCGGGTGCAAGGGAGTGGCCACAGGATGCAAGCATCTTGTTGTCTCCTGCCTACTTGGGGCACCTGGTGGGGCCGCTGTGAGATGCAGGAAGCTGGACTAGATGGGCCCCCTTTGGCCTGATCCAGCAATGGGGCTCTTCTTATGTTCTTATGTTTTTGTGTTAGGTGGGAGGCATTTTCCTTCTCCTCCTGGACCACAAGACGGGCGACTCCTGCATGTCAGCAACGCCCTCCCCGTCTTCCTTTCCTGCCTCCAGAAAAACCTCCCCATTTAAATCCAAACCCTTTGAAGCAGGTAATTGCTTGAGTGGAGAAATGTCCCTCCTCCTTGACGGCTTTACTCTGGAAGCAAAGCCTGCCCTTCCTCAGCCCATCCATTGAGCCGCCTTGTGGAGGAACACAAAGCACCCCCTCCCTCCCACCAACCCCACCAGGAGGGCTGCAGGGGCCACGCCTGCCTTCCTTCCCCCCTTGCGCCTCGGGGGGGGGGGGCAGCTCAGCCATGTTTCTCACACTCAGCACTGGGGGGTGGGGGCAGCGGCGTCATGCTGCCGGTATGCTGGGCGGGAGGAACGGGTGAGTGGCAGCCCGCCCATTGCGTAGCGCCCCGTTTCGCCATCTTCCCCGCCCCTGCGGAGTGGAGCGGTACGCTCAGTGGTGTCATCTAAATGATTTAAGAACAGGTACTCACTTTTGATTGGCACGTGTCGGGACCCGCCCACCGGAAGTGACGTCATAAGCCAGAAGTGAGGTCGTGGCAGGAGGTGACATGGAAAAAGCCCTTTTTGAGGCCTCAGACAATTTTAAACTGACCCAATAGATGCAACAGTATTCCACAGCACCCCCAGAACATGTTAAGGAGGCCTGGCATCATGTTAAAGTGACCCAACAGTTCCAAAACCCCAGAGCAGCTCATTTTTCAGTGGCAAGGCAAGGCAAGGCTCCGCACGCTGCCTGCCTGCCTCTGAGAACGTGCAGGCAACTCAAACGGTGCAGGGGGCGGAGTCAACAAGTGGGCGGGGCCAGCCATAATTCTAGAAACCGGTACTCGCGTACCCCCGCGTACCCCCTGCATGACATCACTGGGTACGCTCCGGGAAACGGGGCGGTACGCAACGGGCGGGCTGCCGCTCACCCGTTCCTCCTGCCCAGCGTACCGGTAGCATGACGCCGCTGGGTGGGGGTGGGATAACTGACCTGCTCTTTGGGACGGGAAGTGGGGGGCCCCAATTTCTGCCCCCAGCCAGCCCTTCTGCTCCCCACTGCTGCCCCCTCTCCCCCTGATGTGTGAGAAGAGACATACAAAATTATGCATGGAAGGGATAAAGTCGATAGAGGGATGTTCTTTTCCCTCTCTCAAAACACCAGAACCAGGGGGCATCCACTAAAGCTGAGGGTTGGGAGAGTTAAAACAGATAAAAGGAAGTACTTTTTTACCCAGCGGGTAGTTAATCTGTGGAACTCCTTGCCACAGGAGGTGGTGATGGCATCTGGTCTTGATGCCTTTAAGAGGGGATTGGATGGATTTCTGGAGGAAAAGTCCATCGTGGGCTATAGGCAATGATGGATTGTGCAACCTCCTTACAAAGGTGGTGGGCTACTGGTACCGGGTGCAAGGGAGTGGCAACAGGATGTAAGCATCTTGTAGTCTCGTGCGCTCCCTGAGGCACCTGGTGGGCCGCTGTGAGATACAGGAAGCTGGACTAGATGGGCCTTTGGCCTGACCCAGCAGGGCTCTTCTTATGTTCTTATGTTCTTAAGAGAAACTGTGCTGGGCCGTTGGAGGAGCCGAAGAGGGTCTGCCCCAAACGGGTCGTCGGCCTCCTTCTGAACAGCAGGTCCTGAGGGATGCTGTGCGGGGGGGGGGACCCTCCTGCCTTCCTGGCCCACTTGGGGTCACTCCTTTGGGGCATTGGGGGGGCAGTGTGGGACAGTCCTGGGCCTGATCCCGGAGTGGGGGGTCTCCTCAGGCTCTGACAACTGGGGGCCAGCCAGGGCCAGCCAAAGCACTCTGTGTCTGCTGCTCTTGGGGGGGGGGAGACATGAGAAGTGGCCCCCCCTTCGCGAGCTCAGTCTGGGGCCTAAATAGGACCGAAAGGACTGCACGAGCTGCAGGGAGATCTTCTCTGAGCACCCTGTGGGGAGGATCACACCTTCCTCAGTACTGTGGCACACACGCCCCCTACAAGTCAGCCCCCCCCCAGAGCGACTCACCTGGCGCCCCTGCGAGGGCCACCCTCGCCCCCCTGCCTGGCCTTGACGCAGAGGATGGTGCCAGCCACGATGCCCAGGATGCCCAGCGCCAGGCCCAGGGCGCACACCACGTTCTCCAGCGTCTCCGGGAGGGGAGGGGGCTCCTTGCAGTCTGGGGAGGGGGATAGAGAGGGAATGGTCAGCTTGGGCTGTGGGTGCAGAACCCAGGAGTCCTGCCCGTCTCCCACCCCCAGCCTCACTTTTTGCACCAGAGATCCCAAGGCCCACACACTTCCCCCTCCCTGGCCAAGAAGTCTTGGGGTCCTCCTGGCAACCCCTCCAAGGGGCCCAGAAGTGAAGTGGCTTCTGCCCAGGGTGGGACTGTGCAGTCAAACGGCATGAGGGCAGTAGCGGGCAGAGGGCTCTGCTTCCTCTACACCAGTGGTCTGGGAACAGGGGTAAATTACCCCAAATGGGGTAAAAATGAAATTCCTGGGGGTAATGGACAGTCACGCTGCCAAAACACAGCCAGGCATGCATTTGAATCTATATCATATGCATGTATATGAATCAAATCTAACTAAGCAGGTTAGATATGTACAATAAGAGTAAGATTAAAAAATATTTAAAGAACTTTCCTAACTCTCCCAAACCCTTTACAACTTCATATTTACATAGCATTAATTAAGCTCATTAATTAATCAAATAAAAAGCAATGGGTTCCAATATGTAATTTTTTTTCTTTTGTTCTGGCAGGGGGGTGGGGTGACATCGGCGTATCTAAATATATTTTGGGGTAAAAAGTAAAAAAGTTCCCTGACCCCTGCTCTACACCCTACCTCAACTTCAATTTTTAAAAAAGTCAGAGAAACAAGGTGCTGGTTCCTGATGGCTGCAAAGATAAACGCAAAAGCCAGAGAGTGGAACAGGGCAGAGGCGAAAATAACCTGTGGCAGCCCATGGCACGAGCCATGGGCGCCATCTTGGGGCCATCTTTGGGGGGCGCCAAAGGCATGGTGCCCCCTGCCCCCGCAACAAGGCCGTGTTGTTTCTGTTCACTCAGGAGCGAAACAGAACGCGGTTTGGGGCGCCGCATTCTTTCTGTTCATTCGTGCCGGCCAAGGCAGGAGCCTGGCTCGGGCGCCCCAAGGCTGTTCCATCCTTGGAGGTTTTGATTTAAGAGCTCTTTTGTCCTTTTCACAGCTTCGATTCCCCGCATGCTAGTGCGCGAGGTGGGGGGGGAGGAAGGCAGCCCACTTCCAAGGGGAGGGGCGCTGCTGCAGAAATGCGAGCAGCTGGAGCCTTGCAGCGGGGAAGAAAGGCTCGAGAGCGCAGGGGTCAAACGCTAAGCCTTCCCCCTGGCTGCCGGCACCGCCAGTCGTGGGTGGGGAAGGAGGAGGCGGGGAAAGGCGCCGAAGCCTTGACTGGCTCGCCAGTCCGCAGAGCCCGAACGGCTCAGGCTGCAGAGTGAGAGCAGAGCACGGTGCGGCTCAGTCCCTTCCCGGCGGATCTCGCCTCCCTCATGTCGCTGAAGGGAACAGAACGTGGCTGGGGCACCTTTAAGGCCAACGGCAGTGAACAGAACGCGGTGCCCCGGCCACCGGCAGGAGCGTACAGAATGAGCCCCTTAGAAGGGGCGGGAGGCTATGTCACGATGTGACGTCAAGACATTGCGTGCCCCTAGGGACGCATTTTCATTGGGCGCCATGGGCGCCCTTTCAAATAGATCCGCCCCTGGAACAGGGGAGTTGTGGGGGGGGGGAGCTCAGGACTTCTCCTGCAGGAGGAGTGATGATGTCATCAGGGTTCCTGTGTACCTTTTTCGAAGGATCTTAACTGAAAAGAACATCAGGCTCAGCAGGAGGCAAACTGAGAAAAGTGCCTCAGGGCCTGTCTTGTCTTGGCCAGGGCTGGGGAACATTGTTGAGAGCATGCGCCACCAGGAGAGGTGAGAGGGATGGCGGCCATGGATAGGGCCTTCTCAGTGGTGGCCCCACAACTCTGGAATACCCTCCCTTTAGAATTAAGAAC
>JAJKFI010039655.1:0-21825 GCA_029204185.1 Lerista edwardsae | reverse complement strand
TTAGAATTAAGAACTGCTCCCTCTTTGGCAATATTTCGGCGGGGGCTGAAGACCTTTTTATTTCAACAAGCTTTTAATTGTTGACAGTCTGGCTGGTTTTTATAATCTCGTATATTTTAGGATCCACGGGGTTGTTGTTTTAAATTTTAATTATTTTAATATTGTTTTTAATTATTGTTTTTTAATTGTTAAATACTGTGTTTTTATTGTATTTTAATGTTATAAGCCGCCTTGTGTGCCCATGGGGCAGAAAGGCGGGGTATAAATTAAATAAATAAATAAATAAATAATAATAAATAATAATAATATGCCAAAACGGGTGATAAAATATTATCTCATGTTCCCATGGGAACCTTGAGCAGCAGAACATTTATTATTATTATTATTATTATTATTATTATTATTATTATTATATTTGTAGTTTTAAATAAATGGAGAAAGAGAAAAAATGCTTGAAAGCGTTCTTTAAAAAGTTCTAAAGAAGTTTTTAAAAAATTTCTCTGATGTGCCCATGGGGACCTTGGAGAAAGAGAAATCTCCATTTTTTTAAATGAAGAGAACCAAATGCTTGACAGCAATCCTGTCAAGGAGGTTTAATAGCAGGAGACGGCATGACGTCATTTTCTTGAAGCCACATCCTGGCACCTGCCGCCATATTTGTTGACTCAGTCAGATCATTGCTGCCAAGGAAGATTGCCGCGAATTCACGAATGAAAATCTCCCTGCATGTGTGTAAAAGTTAATATCAACCTCTTTAATCATGCCTGCGTGTTCACACTTTATTTTTCTGCCTTTCATTTTCTACTGTAATATTTATGAAATTCTGAACATTAACAGAATTTTTTTTTATGGGGCATGACCGTTTTATTTTTGCGTGTGTAGATTTCAATAAAGTCTGTCAAAATAGTGCAATCGAGTTTCAATAGACAGCTGAAGTATGTTCAGTAATATTATTATGAGGAATTTAACCTTATAATTGCATATAAATCATAATAAGGTTACCAATAATGTGTCTACATGATCACATGTTTTTATTTTCATAAGTATTTAAGGAATAAACTGTTAAATCCTAAACAGTACGAGCAAAGCAATCTGAAAAGCTTGGAATGAGGATTGTTTTGAGTTACCCAACATGGCGGCTAAGCCCGCCCCCTGGCTTCACCTCAGGAGCATTAGTGCGTTAAGGGATGCCATCTCCTGCTATTAAACCTTCTTGAATCCTGTGCAGAGGCCCACTGGGGTCTACTCTCAGGGAAGTGTGGCTAGAAGTGCAGCCGAATAGTCTTAATGGAGTGTGGTTACAGCTTGGGGGGGGACATCATGAGAAGCTCAGAGGCACCACAGTGTCCCCCCCACAACCCTGCAGGGGGCTGAGCGCCGTATGGGGTGGCTCCTCTTGTTCCTTCCTTGGGCTGGCAGGAGCAGAATCAGCCCTGCCACAAGCAACTGGGCTTCCTTCATGCGCATTGCTCAGCTCTTGACAACCTGCTTCTCTTAGCCCAGAATCTGACCTTCTGCTTTCTCAGGGTGCGGAATAAACCTCCTTACCCCAGATCTTGCTCAGGCTCTCGGCCAGCCCCCAGTGGTCCACCCTGCAGATGTAGGAGTCTCCAGCCTCTGGGACGAAGGTCAGGTAGGAGAACTTGCGGAAGGTGTTGTCCTTGCTGCGGTAGAAGCCGGTCTCTTCCACGCCCTCGGACACCTCCTTCCCATTCTTCAGCCAGGTGATGTTCAGCACTGGGGGGAAAAACTGGTCCACGAAACAGATGAGCACGTTGGGGTCCCCCAGCTCCACTGTGTTTTCGGGGTACACCGTTGCAACTGGAGCAACTAAGAAAGAGGGAGAAAGTCAATGGAATCTGTCCAATGCCCCCTTCCTTCCCCGGTGATCCCACCAAACAGCCCTCCCCCCCCGATCTTGGAGCCTCTTTGTGCAACTCCCTCGTGAGCTGAGCTGGGGGGGCAGTCCCTTTGCCCTTTTCACCCCCCACACGAAGGAGTCAGGATGTGGGTGCATCTGCAGAAGGAACCTTCTGCAGCACCAACACGTTTCTCTGGGGCTGCTGCTCCTGGTCTGCCCACAGGAGTATCTCTAAGGAAACACGCTGTGCCTCTGAGCATATGAAGAGTGTTATGCCTTCTCACCACTAAACAGTGTGTGTGTGTGTGTGTGTGTGTGTGTGTGTCCGCTTTGCTTGCATCCGTGAGCCTGTCTGGTGACTCTCAAGCAAGACAGTGCTGTGATGGGAGCTTCATTTGTGTGTGTCCAGAGATGTGAGAGCAGCTGATGGGAGAGCCCCTTTATCAGGAAGAGTTTCTGCAGGCCATATCCAGCCCATGGGTCTTATGCTTGACCCCCCTGGGCCAGCCCGTCTGGTACCCTTCTGAGGCTGCGTCCGGTTGCTGCGCTGCATGAGGACTTCCATGTTCTTCTTCACGATGGCCAGGCTGCCCAGGGCTTCTTGCGTCTCATAGCTGGCAAAGGTGGTGAAGTCCGGCAGCCTCCAGACGGTCTCCTTCCTGCCCCAGTCCACGTGGAAGATCTCCTCATCATCAAACTCGTGCAAGTACTCCCCAGACATCTTCTGCGAGGGGAAGCTCTCCTGGAAGAAGGTCAGCTGCACAAATGTGTCCTCCACTGGGGGGGGAGGAGAGAGAGAGAGAGAGAGAGAGAGAGAGAGAGGAGCAGGACAAAAGCCTGACTGATAGGGACCCCCTCCCCATTCTATCATCCGCCCAGAAGGGGCCCCAGCAGAGGCAGGACCGGGCTTGGGAGCTTTAGGGCCCACCTGGAAAGAACCTTTGCAGGCTCCTAGCCAAGGTCTGTGGAATCTCCGAGATACAACTAAAATTGATTATCTGCTTTACATCTCTAGGACAGGATGGAAAGCAATCAAAGCAAAAAGTGGGTGGGAGTTAGAGGACCAAACACGGGAACCTACAAGGCAAAACCCAAAATGTATAGATTGCCTTTAAGAAGGAAATAGTCACACATTTGTCTTTTTAACTTTTTCAGAGAAGTAAATTTTATTTGCTAGTCCCAGCAGCCTCCACCCTTCCAAAAAACATGTCCGGTAGTTAATCTGTGGAACTCTTTGCCACAGGAGGTGGTGATGGCATCTGGTCTGGATGCCTTTAAGAGGGGATGGGACGGATTTCTGGAAGAAAAGTCCATCGTGGGCTATAGGCAATGATGGATTGTGCAACCTCCTTACATTAGTAGTAGGCTACTTCAGAGTACCAGGTGCAGGGGAGTGGCAACAGGATGCAAGCATCTTGTTGTCTGTTGGTCTTCCTGAGGCACCTGGTGGGCCGCTGTGAGATACAGGAAGCTGGACTAGATGGGCCTTTGGCCTGATCCAGCAGGGCTCTTCTTATGTTCTTATGTTCTTAGAGGTGAGTCTGGCATCCTCCTTGTCCAGGGCAGTTCCAAACGAGACCCCTTCATAAGAACAGCCCTAGTTCCTCTCTCTGTCTGTCTGTCTGTCTGTCTGTCTGTCACACACACACACACACACACACACACACACTCACCTGCCACAGGTCTGGCGCTGGGCAGGACGAGGAGCGCCAGGAGGCAGAGGGGCAGCAGGGCTCCTCCCCCGGCCCCCATTCTCTGCTTGGCCGGTGGGGCTGCAGGCAAGAGACTCAAGTCCAGCAAGGCAGAGGCTCAGGGAGTCGGGACTGCAAGGGCTGTGGCCCGGGTCCTGCCCCCCAAGTGGCTGGGGGGTGAGAGAGAAGTCTGGGGAGGGGCCAGAGGAACCCAGGCAGCCTCGGCCAATGGGAAAGGGCTCTTCGGATGACCAGCCTGTTGCCAGGTAGAACATCCCCGGCAGGAGCTTCAGGAGGAGACAGAACAAGAGGGAGCAGGAGCCGAGGCAAAGGCTGGGGGGAGGGGTGCACAAGGGTCCTCCCTCCGGCCCTCGTTCCTCTCTCTGGGGTCAGCAGCTCCAGCTTCAGGGGGTGCAGAGGCAGGTGTGGGTCAAGCAGCTGCAAGGCCTGCAGGAGGGGGGGGGGGCTTCCGAGGTGAGCTTGCCAGGCCTGCCCCAGGGGCCAGGCTGGGGGTGCGGCTGCCCCACAGGCCAAGGGGTGTGGGGGGCTGCTCCAGCTGGCCGATTGGCACCACAGTCCAGGCTGGATCCAGGATCACATGGGGGGGCTCCCGCTGGGGGAGGGGGCCAGTGGCATAACTGGGGGCGCTGGGGGGCCGGTACCAGCCTGGAGGGGGGTCAATCTGGCTGCAGGCCTGTGAGGGAGTGAGGGGCACAAAGGGGGTGCAGGAGAAGAGGCAGCAGCCGCAAGGAGGCCTCCGGGGGCACTTTGGGGGGACGTCATGAGTCACGGCCCCCCCATGCCAGAGGGGCCGACTACACCACTGACAGAGGGCTCATTGTGGGGGCCCCTGATCTGCTCTGTTTAGGAAAACCTAGGAAGCTCGGAGAGGAGGGGGGGGGACTCAGGCAGGGACCCAGGAACAGACCAAGGGCATGAGGCGGGCCAAGGGGTGGGGGCTGCAGGCTGTGGCTGCCGAGGGTCACTCCCTGCTGCTGCATCACCAGGAGGAGGCCTTTCCATGGGTGGGCAGAGTTCCCTGGTCCCCCCCCCCGGGCAGCCCCATCACCAGCCCCCAGCCAGCTCCTCCCTCCCCCTTGCTGGCTGCCTGCTGGAGCACATCTGCCTGAATGAGCTGTTTCCCAGACCTTCCTGCCCGGCAACTAATGATGCTGCCTCAGCCACGAGGCTGATTGGCTCCCTGCCTGGAACTGCCCTGGGATGGGATGCTGGCAGGAGTTGATTCCCGGGGCTGGGCGGAGAAAGCCCCACTGTGGAGTTGGGGGGACGAGAGGCAAGAGGGCGTCTCTCCCTGCTGAGCAAAGATGGGGGTTGCTTCGGGCATCGGGGCCCTGCTGGTGGTGCTGGTGCTGGGGGTCTTTCCCCCTGAGCTGCAGAGCTTGGAGCCTCCAGGTGAGCAAAGATCTGAGGGGGGGTGTTTCTGCCGGGGGTGGCAGAGCAGGAGGGGTGACAGGACTTTTGGCTGGTTTTGCTGCTACAGACCAGCTGTTCTCGCCCTTGGCCGTTTGGCATCAGTGACTCTGGAGCAAGGACCACTCTCAGTTTCCAGCTCCACCATCACCCACCCAGGGTGTGTGAGCTCTCCACTCGCCCAGCACCCTCCTCTGAGAGAGAGGGGAGGATCTTCCACCTCCGATTCCTCTTCTCTTGCCCCAATTGTGTGCCCGGCCGGTGTGGAGGGTGCAGCCCGACATCGCCCCCCCCCCGCTCACTGCCCCCCCTTTCAGCTCCGTTCAGGGCTCACTGTGCACTGCCAATGCATGGCGTTGGCCGAGGATGTCCAAAGGCAGAGAGTGGATGTGGAGTCTGTTGCCGCCCCCTCCGCCCCCCCCTGGCCTCCTGAAGGGGGGCCCTCGATGGTCAAGGCAAGCAGGAGGTGCTCCCCAGCCCTGCAGGATCAGCACCAGCACTCGGGCCAAAGCCACAGCCCCCCCCCGCCCCGGGGTGTTTCGTTGCGTAGCTTCACTTTAAGCAGAACTTGCAATTCCTTTGGCTCCACATCAAACACACAAGTGAGCCAAAGATGCCTCGGCTAGAAGGGTCACCCAGGAGGGGCACCCATGTCGTAAATTGAGGGGCGGACATAGTCAAAATGGCGCCCGGGGTACCCAATAGAAGTGCGCCCCCCTGGGAGCCCAGGTCTACCCATTAGAAATGGCCGCGGTGGGCTGTAGGACTTCGAAGGGCAGGCGCAGAGGCGGATCTACAGGGAGGGCAAAGCTCTAAGTTTTGCAAGGAGCCTTACCCTGTCATGTCAATCCCTCCTCTCCCTTGCTGCTGTAGCCAGTCAGCAACGCCAAGATGTTGCTGTTCCCTGTGAGGATTGGCTAAAACGGTGCAGGAGAGGCGTGATTTCCACTGCAAGGTAAGGCTTCTTGCAAAACTTAGAGCTTTGCCCTCCCTTAGATCTGCCTCTGGGCAGGCGGCTGTATAGAACATCAATAGAATATTCATTTCTACCAATTCAAAAATCTTCTGTGATAAAATTTCTATTGTTGGTATTTCTATGTTTTCCACATCTGTGCATACACAGGTCTAGCTGCAGTGTTAATATTTACTATAATATGCTTAGCTTCTTTACTAAATGCTGACAAAAAAATATTCAAAAGAAACAATTTAGGCTCAAGGGAATAATACAATTTAGCATATCTTGCAATATAGTATGTACTTTATTTATAGTATGTACTGTATCTTGCAATATAGTATGTACTCCCAGTACTTTTTTGCTTTACAACATGCCCACCACATATGAAAGAAGGTCCCTACAGGGTTATGACATTTCCAGCAATTATTATTTACATTTTAGCTAATTTATCTGTTGATATATGCCATCTATAAAACATCTTATAAATATTTTCCTTAAATGATACCGCCTTAGTGAGCTTAATATTTACTTTCCAAATTTGTTCCCAGCTTTCCAATGAGATATTATGACCAATGTTTCTTGCCCAGTGTATCATAGTATCTTTCACAACTTCATCTTCCATATTCATATCCAATAAATATCTATACATCTTTATATATTGGCCCTCATTTACTAAAAAAACAGTTTATCAAAATCTGTATATTGTGTATAAAAACCCATTTTTATCTTCATTCCATCTTGATCTTATCTGCGTTTCAATCCACCGATCCAATCCAATCCCTCTATTTATTAATTCTGTTTTAGAACATATTTCCATATTGTCATTTAAAAGCTCTTCATAGCTTCTACTTTGGTTTCTATCAGTCCATTCCAGATTGGTCGCAGCTTCTAATGGTTTAACCCAACTTGGTATTTCTGTGTAAATTGTATATCTAATTTGTTTCTGTACTTGTAAAAGTGCCCTTCTTATTATGTGTTGTTTAAAATATCCAAAATATTTTGCCTTATCATATATTAAAAATGCGTGCCATCCTACTTGTAAGTCATACGACTCTAATTTTATGTCTTTGATTGTGAGAGTTTGCCCATTCTTTAATCCAACTCAGTGTAGATGCTTGATAATATATTTCCCAGTTTGGCAAACCCAGTCCAGCCTGATCTTTATGATCCTGAAGAAGTCTCATCTTGATTCTTGCTTTTTTCCCTTGCCACACAAACTTAGTTATTATTCTGTTTAATGCTATTAAAAAATTCTTCTTTAAAATAATTGGGATTGTGTGAAAAAGAAACACCACTTTGGGTAATATATTCATCTTTATGGCTGCAATTTTTCCCATCAACAACAGTCTCAAATTCTTCCATTTTTCTAGATATTTCTTGATTTCTTTAATTAATTTCAAATAATTATCCTCTATCAGCGTACTCGACTTCTTAGATATGTATATGCCCAAATGTTTAACTTTATTTGCTATGTGTAAACCATAAAATTTTAATTGTGCAGCTTCAGATTTTTACTTTTTTCAACAAAAGTTTTGTTTTTTCATAATTAATCTTTAAACCAGTTACTTCTGCATATTGGTTTAAATCCTCAATCAAATATTTCAATGTATTTAATGGATTTTCTAAAATAAAAACCAAATCATCTGCATATGCTTGTAATTTATAAATCTCATTCTGAACTTTTATTCCACTTATTCTTTGATCTGCTCTCACAATATATTTAAAACCTCCAAAGTCAAAATAAACAATAATGGCGATAGAGGACATCCTTGTCTCGTTCCTTGTCGAATCTCAATACCTTCTGTATATTCGCCATTAATTTTTATTTTCACTTTTTGTTCCTCTTATCATGATCTTTTCACCAAACTCTGTCTCCTGCATTTGTTGGAATAAAAACTCCTCTTGCTCCCCTGCCCTCCACACTCCGCCCAGGGGAATGGGAGCAGTGGGGGAAGGTGGGGGGAAAGGGCTGACCCCCCACCTCACTCCGCAGCCTCTGTGATGCTTCCAGGGGAGCTGCGGGGGGGGAATCTCTCCCCGGGTGAGGGGTGGGAGCAGTGATGTCATCCGGGTGCGCCAAGAACTGGAACACCCGGATGATTGACAGCCCTCCGCTCCAATGGCGGAGGGCTGCCACGCCTCCCCAAGCCTCACTGTGCCTGAATCGCTCCATTTTAGAGCGATTCGGAACGCTAGGGAGGGAGGGCGGACCCAGCAGCAGCTCGCCCGTCCTCTGGAGAGGCGGCGCGGCCCGGGCCCTCCGCAGAACTAGCGGAACGGCGTACCGGGCCGTTCCGCCTGGATGACGCCTCTGGGTGGGAGTGTCAGTCCTGCCCCTCCAAAGGGAAAGGAAGTGCCGAGGCTGCTCAGAGGCCTTCGGGCTGCCAGAAGGGAGTGGATCGGGACCCTTGCACCCAGGGGGCGGGCAGCCAACAGCAGCAGCAGCAGCAGTGCCTGGGCGGTTCGGGGCCTGACAGGCAACTGCAGCCGCGGAGGGAGTCCCGGGGTTGGAGTTTCCATGAGGAGCGGGTGGGCGGGTGGAGACGGGCTCGGGCCCTGCTGCGGGGTGAGGATGGGGCCGGGGCGAGCGAGGGTGCCTCCTTGGAGCTCAGGAGCCGACCAGCAGCCCTGCCTTGTTCCGCCCAACCTCGCCGCCGCCGACTCTCCTCCATCTCTTCTGCCCGCAGAGCACTTCGTGTACCAGTCGATGAGCGAGTGCGGCTTCCCCAACGGGACCGGCCCCGGTGTCCACTACCTGGACAGGTACTTCTGGGGCCGGCAGGAGTACTTGCGCTTCGACAGTCGCCGTGGGAGCTACGAGCCCGTCACGGAGCTGGGCAAGCCCACAGCCCGAAAGTGGAACAGCGACAAGGCCTTCCTGGAGCGGAAGCAGACCGCCGTGGACTGGTTCTGCCGGCACAACTACGGGATCTACAAGCCCTTCACCGCCGCCAGGAAGTGTGAGTGGGGTTGGGGGGGCTAGGGGGGCTCCGTGGAGGCTGCGGTGGGCACAGCATGAGACAGGGGAGGAGGGGTGTGGTGGGGCGGGGCGGGGCGGGGCGGGGCGGGGTGAGGCTTCTTCACATGACGCCATGACATAAAGTGAGGGGTCTGGGGGTGCTGCTGCTCCTGCCGGGGCAATTTCACGACTGGGAAATGGATGAGCTCAGGGCTCGATTCCTCACGCCTGGCTCGCAATAGGGTCCAGTGGGACTGGGGGAGCCAGAAGGAGCGCTGCACCGACTGCGCTACGCAGCTTAGGGGAAGGACTTCCAAGGCGGCGCAGGCGACCTCATCTGCCAGTTTCCAATATGGCGCCTTGGAGTTTTTTTGGTGACCCTCCTGACATCATCATGATCATCATCATCATCATCATCATATTTATTTATTTATTAATAATTACTGTCTCCTAATTATAGGAGATGGAGTTTGGTGAAAAGATCATGATAAGAGGAACAAAAAGTGAAAATAAAAATTAATGGAGAATATACAGATAAGAAGGTATTGAGATTCGACAAGGAACGAGACAAGGATGTCCTCTATCGCCATTATTGTTTATTTTTAACAACAATAATTAATTAATATATTTAATTATTTAAATATTTAAATAAAAAATTAAATACATTCAAATATTTAATTAATATCCTATCTTTCTGCCCCAAGAGCACCCAAGGTGGCTTACAGCATTAAAAATAATACAGTAAAATCACAGTGCTTAACAATTAAAAACAATGATAAGAAAAATATAAAAACAATTAAAATTTAAAATAGCAAACCCCGTGGATCCTAAAATATAAAAAGAGAACGTAAAAAACCAGCCTGTCAACAATTAAAAGCTTGTTGAAATAAGAAGGCCTTCAGCCCCCGCCGGAATGTTGCCAAAGAGGGAGCAGTTCTTAATTCTAAGGGGAGGGTATTCCAAAGTCGGGGGGCCACCACCAAAAAGGCCCTCTTCCTGGCCGCCATCCCCCTCACCTCTCCTGGTGGCAGCACAGTCAAAAGGGCCCCTCCAGATGATCTAAGAGTACGGGTAGGATTATATGGAAGGAGGTGGTCCCTCAAATACCCTGGACCCGAGCCGTAAAGGGCTTTAAAGGTCAAAACCAGCACTTTGAATCTGGCCCGGAACAGAACCGGCAGCCAGTGTAGTCGCCGGAGCAACGGCTTAACAGAGTCAAACCGACGTGCCCCAGCAACCACCCGAGCCGCCGCGTTCTGTACTAATTGTAATTTCCGAACTGTCTTCAAAGGCAGCCCCATGTAGAGCGCACTGCAATAATCTAATCTAGATGTCACTAGGGCATGGGTCACAGTGGCCAGGTCCGCACAGCTCAGGTACGGTCGCAGCTGGCGAATCAGCCGAAGCTGAGCAAAGGCTCCCCTGGCCACCGCCGACACCTGGGACTCCAGGAGCAGCTGCGGATCCAGGAGAACCCCCAAGCTGCGGACCTCCTCCTTCAGAGGGAGTGCAACCCCATTCAGAGCAGGACGATAGTCCAATACCCGAGCTGTGGATTTCCGGACCAATAGCAACTCTGTCTTATCCCGATTTAATTTCAGCTTGTTCGCCCACATCCAGCCCCCAACCGCCTCCAGACAACGATCCAGGACCTCAACTGCCTCCTCAGAATCAGGGGGAAAGGAGAGATACAGTTGGGTGTCATCAGCATATTGATGGCACCCCACTCCAAACCCCCGGATGACCTCTCCCAACGGCTTCATGTAGATGTTAAACAGCATGGGGGACAAGATAGACCCTTGCGGCACCCCAAACCTAAGAGGTCGGGGTGCCGAGCAAGCGTCCCCCAGCACCACCTTCTGGGATCTGTCAGCCAGGAAGGAGGAGGGTCGACCTTAAAGCCACTACAGCAGCACAAAACACAATCTAAAAAACGCAGACACTCACACATACTCACAGCTGCCCACCAATGCAGGAACCCTCACCCCCCCTCACACTGAGGCTTGGGTCACTGTGGCCTCTGCCCAGCGATGGGCTTAACAAACGACCTGGGGGAACGCTGGACGGGATGTACACGGAACCCCCGCACGATTGGCTGTCCGTCCGTTCTGCCCCGCCACCTTTCCCACCGCCATGCGGGCTGCCCAAGCCGCAGAGGGGGTGTCTACTCGCCTGGGGGGCCCCCCGGGTGCCCGGGCATGCAGCGGTGGGGCGTGCCAACCAGGGGCAGCGGGCCCAGCCTGCGCAGCCGGCGGGGGCGGCGGCGGGGCGGAACAGACGGGCTGCCAATTGCTCGGGCTGCCAATCACGGGCTTCCAATTACGAGTACGTCCCGCCCAGCGTTCCCCCAGGTCGTTTGTGAATCCCATCACTGCCTCTGCCCCTCTGTCACCAAAGTAGAAGTCCTCTGTCCCTCCCTGCCCCCCTCTCACTGAGGCAGGTAT
Organism: Lerista edwardsae; assembly: GCA_029204185.1. Classification (NCBI taxonomy): domain Eukaryota; kingdom Metazoa; phylum Chordata; class Lepidosauria; order Squamata; family Scincidae; genus Lerista; species Lerista edwardsae. The sequence goes on along the minus strand of JAJKFI010039655.1, from coordinate 10,484 downwards.
GGCTTTCAACCCTCCTGGCCTGACTCTCACACAGGCCAGGAACTCTCACACTCACGCTATCCACTCACTCATTAAAAGGCTGGTGTTAGGCCTTGTTAGGCCACGTGGGTGGCGACCCACCGTTTTAGAAACAGTGAATTAGTGTATAATAGCAATGTAAGGCTGTGAGAGCTGGACCATAAGAAAGGCAGAGCGCCGAAGAATAGATGCTTTTGAGTTACGGTGTTGGAGAAGACTCTTGAGAGTCCCCTGGACTGCAAGGAGATCCAATCAGTCAATCCTCCAGGAAGTCAAGCCTGATTGCTCCCTGGAAGGACAAATCCTGAAGCTGAAGCTCAAGTACTTTGGCCACCTCATGAGAAGAGAGGACTCTTTAGAAAAGACCCTCATGCTGGGAAAGATGGAAGGCCAAAGGAGAAGGGGGCGGCAGAGGATGAGATGGTTAGAGAGTGTCACTGAAGCGATGAACATGAAATTGGGCGAACCCCGGGAGCTAGTGGAGGACAGGGAGGCCTGGCGTGCTGTGGTCCAGGGGGTCGCGAAGAATCGGACACGACTTAGCGACTGAACAACAACAAATTAGTGTATAAAGCATGATCCTTATCCGGACATCCAAAATCCAGACATCTTCCTCTAAAACAGTGATGGCAAACTAAACCTTTTGGGCTGGGTTTGTCAGAATGCTTAACTTGACTCTGCTGGTGTATGAATCCCGCTCCCAAACAAAAGAGAAGCAGTTCTTTATATTCATTTCTTTAAACAGAAAATGCAGTCCAATCATGTGTGATGCTGTGCATTATATAAAGAAACATCAAATAATTCAAAAAAATGAGTAAAATAAACTCCATTTTTGTCAGGTGTTGGTTAACACTTCCAGTTTTTCCAAAAACCGGAAATAATGTAATGCTTCCCAAAGGCCTTAGAAAGCCTTCTGAGGCCAGGGGCAACCATAGTTGGCTTCTTTGGGCCTCAGAACACCCTTCCGACCCAACCAGAGCACATCTCCGGTTGTGTTCAGAGAGGGAAGGGGGGCCATGGAAGGTGTGTCCCGGTCTGTGCACCTTCCAGGTACGCCACTGGCACCCAGCATTCTGAGGTAGCCTATTTCTAAAACTAGGATTTTGTACCACCCATCATGGTCTCTAGCCTGTGATGGGCCTTTCCTCCAGAAATCCCCTTTTCAAGGCACCTAGTCCAGATGCCATCACCACGTCCTGTGGCAAGATTAATTACTTGCTGGGTAGAGAAGTATTTCCTCTTATCTGTTCTAACTTTCCTGACACTCAATTTTAGTGGCTGTCCCCTGGTTCTGGTGTTATACGACAGAGAAAAGAACTTGGCTCCATCTACTCTACCCTTCATCATTTTATAAGGCCAAAATTCCTAAGCACATTTTCCTGGGAGCAAGTCCTATTGAATGCATGGGACTCAACTGCTGAGTAGACATGCAAAGCGTTGTTCTGTCAGTCATGGCTCCCTCAGCAGGTTCATCCACATACAGCTGCCTTTTCAGAGAACGTTCAAAGAGCGTATTTCTGCGGCAAGACAGGCCCTTGCAGAAGCCAGGCAGAGTCTGATTCTCCCTCAGCAACGCCTGGATTAGTCTCCTTTCTGTAATCTCCACTCTCCAGTTGAACCCTCCAGGCTCTGACGCCCCCTCTCGCCTTCTCTGTCTCCCCCCCCCAGTGAAGCCCCAGTTGAAGATCACCCCCACAGATGCAGATCCCTCCTCCCCCCACCACACTCTGCTGGTTTGCACCGTGGCCCGTTTCTTCCCCGCAAAGATTAACGTCACGTGGCTGTGGAACGGGCAGGAGGAGGACGAGGGCCGGGTGGTGTCCACGGGGCTGATCCGGAACGGGGACTGGACCTTCTCCATGAAGGTGATGCTGGAGGTGCAGCCGGAACGCGGAGACGTCTACGCCTGCCGGGTGGAGCACGCCAGCCTCCTGGAGCCCAGCAGCGTCCAGTGGGGTAGGAGATCCCAGCAGCAGTTATCCCTCCTCCCATCCTAAAGGGGCAGCCCTGAGACAAGGGTGCTCTGGGGGGGGGCTGGCTCCAGTCCGGCCCCTTTCCATGCCAGGCCCCTCCTCTCTCCGCAGTGCCACAGTCGGACTCCGCCCGGAGCAAGATGTGGACGGGGGTCGTGGGGCTCCTGCTGGGCCTGGCCTTCGCGGTGCCCGGACTGGCTCTGTACCTGAAGAGCAAGACAGGTGATGGCGGCTCTGGGGGGCGCGTGTGCTGGGGGAGGCGGGAATAGCACCTGGCTGAGGGATCCCCTCCTCCCTCTTCACAATCAGAAGCTTTGTAGGCCTCTATTCCCTCCCAAGAGGTCCCTCTTTGTGGCTCAGGCTGATGACTAGGCTTGGTAGGAGGAGAAGGAGGGATATCACTGGGCCAGGCCTGGGAGAAAAAGCAGCAGGCCCTGAGAGTCTTCCCTGGGATTGACCTGACCCCCACCCCCCAGATGTCCTCATCCTCCCCTGCCTGCCCTCCCATTTCCTTCCTTGTTGCCCTCTGATGTCCCTTCCTGGGGCTCCTTGCAAACGGCCTCCACTGCGGTCCTTCTCAGAGATGTCCACTGCTATTTACAGTTTACACTTCGGACTGCACCAATATCCATCAAAACAATAAGATCATTAAATTTGCAGATGATACCACAATAGTGGTAAGGGACGTGGTGGCGCAGCGAGTTAATCCGCTGCTGCTGGGCTTTCCGACCGGAAGGTTGGGAGTTCAAGACTGCGCGACGGAGTGAGCTCCCGTCGCTTGTCCCAGCTCCTGCCAACCTAGCAGTTCGAAAGCACCTGAAAAATTCAAGTAGATAAATAGGGACCACTTCGGTGGGAAAGGAACGGTGTTCCATGCGCTACGGCGTATAGTCATGCCGGCCACATGACCATGGAAACTTGTCCTCGGACAAAACACCGGCTCTACAGGCTTTGAAACGGAGATGAGCACCGCCCCCTACAGTCGGTCACAACTAGACCATTCGGTCGTGGGGAAACCTTTACCTTTTTACCACAATAGTGGGGCTCATCTCTGAGGGGAATGAGTCCGCCTATTGTGATGAGGTGAAACAGCTGTCTCAGTGGTGCAGAAATATTAATCTAATCTTGAATGTCAATAAGACCAAGGAGTTTGTGGTGGATTACCGTAAAAGGAAATCTGATGTTCGGCCCTTGTCTATCGACAGCGATTGTGTAGAGCAAGTGGTGGAGATTGTTATGAAAGAGGATTTGACCTGGAGCGGAAATACAGTAGCGCTGGTCAGGAAAGCCCAGCAGAGATTGTACTTCTTGAGACTTCTCAGGAAGCACCAACTATCTGAGAAATTGCTGGTGACTTTCTATCGCAGCTATATAGAAAGCATCCTGACTTATTGCATCTGTGTTTGGTATGCGAGCTGCACTGTAACAGAGAGAAAGGCGCTCCAGAGGGTAATAAATACTGCCCAGAGGATTATTGGTTGCCCTCTTCTTTCCCTGGAGGAATTGTACAGCTCAAATTGTCGAAAAAAGACTTAAAATTCCAAAGGATCCATCGCATTCCGGCCACCAGCTTTTTGATTTGTTACCATCAGGCAGAAGATACCAGGCAATCAGAACCAGAACAAACAGACTAAAACACAGTTTTTATCCCAGTGCGGTGTTGAGATTAAATGTGGCAGCACAGTGATACGTCAAGCTGATTTTAAGAAATGTGTGATTGTATATGATGTTTTCGTCTTGTTTTTGTGTATTGTATTGCACTGTTGTGCTTGTGTTGTTTTTACCAGGCGTTAGCACTTAATTTCATTGTGCATGTGTGCACGTGTGCATGTGTATACAATGACAATAAATTTCTATTTCTATTTCTAAATGGAGGCAAAAAGAGGGACTGAACAGTGCCGATTCCCCACTCCCAAAGCCAGGCCTATTTCTGAGCTCCTGCCTGGGGAGTCTGTCTCGGGCCCTGGTCCAGTCCCTGGGCTTATAAGAGTCCTCAGGGACCATCACTGTATCTGCAGCCTGGGCAGAGGCAGATCTAATGGAGGGCAAAGCTCTAAGTTTTGCAAGAAGACTCACCTTGCAGTGGAAATCACTCCTCTCCTGCACCGTTTTAGCCAATCCTCATAGGGAAAAGCAACATCTTGGCGTTGCTTACTGGCTACAGCAGCAAGGGAGAGGAGGGATTGACATGACAGGGTAAGGCTCCTTGCAACACTTAGCGCTCTGCCCTCCCTGTAGATCCGCCTCTGAGCCTGGGCTTTTTACAGTGGTGTCATCCAAATGATTTAGGAACAGGTACTCACTTTTGATTGGCAGTTGTCGGGGCCCGCTCACCGGAAGTGATGTCATAAGCCGGAAGTGATGTCGTGGCAGGAAGTGAGTTCACAGCCAGAAGTGAGGTCATGACAGGAAGTGAGGTCATGATTGTTGCCATGGAGGTGATCATGTTTGTAATAACTTCAGCTTGTGGTTAGTGTTGATTTAACTTCTATTGTTTGGCTTTCTAGAGATGTGTATAGACATATTTTGCTGCAGCTGTTCCCTGGTTAAATAGCAGGCTAGACTGTACTAGATTGGGAGCCCTTTTGGGACAGGGAGCCATTTAACTTTAATGTTAAATGCAAGGAGCCGGCAAGGAGCAGGAGGGGGAACGGGCGGCTAAAAAAAGACCGCGTGGGGGCTGGGGCTGGGGGGAGGCTGCAGGAGGAACCGGGACGCTGGATCTGCGCAGCTGGAGGGAGCGGGAGCCCCAGGCAGCCTACCTTCTCACACTTGCTGCCTTATTCCCGGGTCTCCCTCGCTGCTGCTGCTGCTGCCACTGCTGCCGCCTCCGGTCCTCTCGCTCCGCTGCTGCCGCTGCTGCCGCCACCACCACGCTGCCTGCCTGCCTGCCTCCTCACAGAAAGTGCAGGCAACGGCTGCGGGCGTGCAGTACGCATGCGCAGCTGCTGAGCCAACCAGCCGACGGGGCCAGCTTTGAGTGGGCGGGGCCAGCTCAACTTCTAGGAACCGGTACTCGCGTAGTGGTGCGTAGTGTCTGCATGACATCACTGGCTTTTTATCCACAATTCACTCACAGCTGAGTTTAAAACCCAGCGTGCAGCGGGTGGAAGCTGCTCCCTGTTTTAAAGGCCTCCCTGAGACGGTCGGTCTTGGAATCTTCCACGTGGCCCCCTCAGAAGCAGGGAAAGGAGCCTCTTTGGAGAGAAATGTTTATTCCTCATCTGCCCTCCCCAGAATGGAGCACCTCTGTTTCAAAACCTCCGGTGGAGCAAACCGTGTGTGTGTTTTACACCCAGCAGTCCCTCCCCACCGCTTCCCAATTAGATTTAGATTTAGATTTAGAATACCTTTATTGGCATATCAGAACATTATTCAAATTGGGTACCTTACATAAAGTACAAGCCCCGCATTGAGACATTACATATAAAAACTCAGATATTAAAATACAATACAATAAAATCAATAAGATTAATTAACATTAGCTCGTAGACATCCTCTGCAAGTTACCTTTCATAATATCACACAGAAAGGTCGCAAAACATTTTAGTAAATCAGTATCAGTCAGCGTAAGAAGGAGTGTAATATTGCCTTCATCGGTAACTTCTGAATTAAACTGAGACATCCTAGTGAGAAAACTCATGCGGGCCGCTGTGTGAAGGGGGCAGTGGAAAATTATATTCGGTAAATCCTCAACTACTTCCATCTGACATGGACATAGTCTATCGTTATAGGGGATACTGTTATATCGACCCACTAATACCGCCGATGGTATAACATTACAACGTGCTAATGATAAAGCTCTTCTTTCATCTGGATTGGTCAACAGATTAATATAATCAGGAATCCTCCCTACCTTAACTGGAAGATTCCAGTGTAGGGGTGAAGAAGAGCAATTTGCCGCACTCAACAGATTTTGGGAATGCACATCAAGTATTCTCTGTTTAACCCTGGGGTCAGCAACCTATGATTTTGGAGCCGCATGTGGCTCTTTTAGCCATCTGCTGCGGCTCCGGAGTCCAGGTGAAAGTAGCAAAGGAGGCGCCCAGCATTGGCTGTGACCGTGGGCTCGCTCTCCCTCCCGGTAGGCTGCACTGTGCTCAGGGCTGCAGGTTGGGAATCGCCCCCTTTTCTCCCCTTCCTTCCGAGCTCCCCAAGCCGGGAGCTGCTACCGAGAGCGCCTCTCCGCTTGGCACCAGTCCCGCGCTGCACGCTGCTCCGGGAAGCGGGGAGAGCGTGCTGGCGGCGACGGCGACTGGGCTCCCACTCAGTCCGTGGATAGCCTTGTGCAGAAGGCAACCCGCGAAGCTCCAGAGCTGATCTGCCGGCTGGAAGGGTGCGTGGCTTTTTGTGTTGAATGTTCCATGTGTTTGCATTGCTTCGCACGCAGAGCTGGGATGGAGTGTGGCGGGGGGTGGCGGCGTGCAGCAGAGAGCCAGTGGGGAAAACTTTCTGGCTCGCTCTCGGTTGGGTTGCAAAGTTGCCCCTGGTTTTGCACGCATTGGGGCAGCTCCCGCTTACAAGCACGGAAAGCGCCGGGTCTCGCAGTTGTGTACGTGTGTCCCCCGCCCATTTTCCAGGATCTTTTGCCCGGTCCCTCTTTCTGCAACGTGGAGGGATTGTTTGCATCGATGGCATGCAAGTTGCAAAAGTTCCTGTGCATGAGCCTGGAATCCCCCTTTTGCAAACCTAAAAATAAAAAATCCTCCACCGTTTTGAAAAAAAAACAACAACATACCCCATAGTGGCAGCAGTGGCACGGGCAGCTGCTCGGCTCGGCTCTGGGGTCTGCCCTGCCCACCCATCCCGTTGCTGCTTGTCGCATGTGCTCTTTGCAAGCGGGCAATCCGCCTAGTTGCCCTGCAAGGTGCAGCGTGGTGGCTGGTTTTTGTTCTGCTGTTTGTTTTTTTACGTGCGATTGGAAGGCTGTGGAGGATTGGCAGCAGGGTTGGGGTGGGAGAGAGAGAAAGCTGGAGACAGCGAATGACAAATGTCGAGACCCGATTTTCAGCCGCGATCGCTCATAAGAACATAAGAAGAGCCCTGCTGGATCAGGCCAAAGGCCCATCTAGTCCAGCTTCCTGTATCTCACAGCGGCCCACTGGTGCCCCAGGGAGGCATGAGACAACAAGATGCTTGCATCCTGTTGCCACTCCCTATAGTTTTTTTATACATAGCATAAAGGTAAAGAAAACTATATATGCAGTATTATCTTCATTTTAGATGTCAAAAGGGTTTTGTGGCTCCCAAGGTTTTCTTTTCTCCAGAAAACGGGTCCAAATGGCTCTTGGAGTGTTTAAGGTTGCCTACCCCTGGTTTAACCATATTGAATGCTGATGAAAAGGGAACAGAGCCTAATAAGTTGGGATCTAAACCAAGCTGTCTGATCTTCTCCAGGCATGTATCCTCCGGAGGACAGGAATCAATCTTAAATTGGTACAGCAGTCCCTCCCCACCGCTTCCCAATTATGGCTTTTGGATCTGCAGCCTGGGAAGGGGGGCAGAGGGTTGGGTTGGGGTCTGGGGGGCTCCTCGTGCCACCTGCGTCTCTTCTCTTGGCAGGGAATGCCATCCCTCCGCCTGCAGGTAACCTTTTGCTCTGCTCTTCCTGGCCCTGCCCCTTCCACCCCTGGTCCTGGGGGGGGCTACCTGGGGGGCCTTGGAGTGCCCTTTTCCCATCGGAAGGGGCCGTGCTCAGTGTGGAGGGGAAGGCCTCTTGCAACAGGATGCAAGCATCTTGTTGTCTCGTGCCTCCCTGGGGCACCTGGTGGGCCACTGTGAGATACAGGAAGCTGGATTAGATGGGCCTTTGGCCTGATCCAGCAGGGCTCTTCTTATGTTCTTATTTGCTTCCTGGGTCCTTTTGCCTGTTTCTCTCGCTCCTGTTGCCTCCTTCCTCCTCCTCCTCCTCCTCCTCCTCCTCTCCTGGGGTCCCAGCCTGCTGTTCTCCATCCCCCTCCTCCTGCTTCCTTCTATATTTCCTGTCTAAATCTTAAATGTTGCTGAGAGCATTTCCATCTCTGAGAGTGTCAGGAATACACTCTTAGCAGGAGCAGGTTAAAACAGAGGCCTTCAAGGCTGATTGCACTGACCTACGAGAGCGAGCGAGCGAGCGAGAGAGAGAGAGATGTTTAGTTGATATTTTTGTGGTGCTGAATAAAAAAATGGCACCAGTTCAAATGTTTTTAACATTTAAATGTTTTGAAGGGACAAGGTGATTTTTTTTTTAAACCATGGATTTGATTGAGAACCCAATCCTAACCTGGATTTAGGCCAGCAAAGTTTGGCAGGCACAATACGTTTGGACCACTCTCGGAGTCAGGGAGGCCGGCACACAGACGCGAGCCATCCTCCCTGACTCCAAGATTGGTTCAAGTGTGCTTTGCGGTGGCCCTTGGGCTAGCCAAACTTTGCTGGCCTAACTGTGCTGGCCTAAATCCAGGTTAGGATTGCGCTCTTAATGTGGTTTTAGGCAACTGAGGAGGATCCTGGAGTGGGCGGGAGGAACGGGTGAGTGGCGGGGGCGGGGAAGACGGCGAAACAGAGCGGTACGCAATGGGCGGGCTGCCACTCACCCGTTCCTCCTGCCCAGCGTTCCGGCTGCATGACGCCCGCTGCTCCATAACCTGTGCTCTGACATTCCTCCCTTCTCTGCCTGCAGCACGCCTCACTTAGACACTCTCGGCTTCGTCGGGATCCTGTCTGGGAAGCATTTTTGGCCTGCCAAAGATGATAAACGTTTCCTTGCTTGGAGGATGCAAACTTCGGAGAGGCGCAAGAAGACCGGAGGAGGAGGAGGACGGCAGCGATGGAATAATCTTCCCCCACCCCATAATAAGCACCCGCTGCACATGCGTTGGTCCTTTTTTTCTCGGTTTGGAGAGGGGAGAAGGCAAGTCAGGGGCGGGCTTTGATGCTCCTGCTGCCTCTCACCTTCCCAGGGGCCACTTGGCCGACGGCCCTGGCTGCAGTACGAGAACCACAATCCCCTTGTGGTGCAAAGTCAGCCTTTCCCTTGCCAGACCTCCTGCTCTGAGGCACGGCCCTCCCTGTGGAATCCGGGGGCCGCCCAGGAGGGTCTGCTTAATTCTAACAAGCCGAAGATGGGTGGCAGCTGCCTCTCGGCGAATCTGTTGCGCCTGACCCTCTCTGGCCTCCTCCTCCTCCCGCAGAGTTCCAGCCTCCTGTTCCCTTCTCCACCCTCCCCTCCTGCTCCCTTTATAAGTCTTGAAGGGGGAGAGGAGAGGAGAGGAAGGAGGAAGGGGATGAGCAGAGGCACTCCCAGGGAGGGGGGATTGGGGAAGGAGACTGGGGCGTTTCATGGCTGCCCGACCAAGCCTTGGAGCGGGGCTGGAATCCTCCTCCTGCTTCCTTATTGGCTCAGGTGTGAATGAGCAGCAGCCTTAGGGGAGCAGTCAGAGGAAGGTTGGGGGGTCTGGGAGGAGGGGCCTTCTGGCCTGGTGCCCAACAAACCCTTTCGTGTCCCTCCGACTCCCTCTCTCTCCCAGTCAGGTGAGCTTCTGTCTTGCCAGGGCAGGTGCTTTGGCTTTTCTCCACGGTCTGGCAGCTGCTCTTGGGGGCTTCAGCCTTGGAGGTCTTTCCCTGGAGGTTGGGCCCTTCCGCAGGCAGAGCACAGGGGCTCCATCACTGAACGGTGCCCCCCCCTTTAGACTGAGCCGCAAACTCTTCAGCCTTCCGGAGAATTCATCTGCGCTGTGTCAATAAAGCTCTTTATTCCCCACCACCTTTGAGTTGCCTCAGCCGAAAGGGCCCCCTTGCAAGTGTGGGGGAAAGTGGGATTTGGAGCCTTGGGGCAGCCTCGGTCTTGGTCTGCAGGGCCGGTTCGGGGGCCCTTGCCGGACTGCCCCCTGTGGGCCCTCTCCCAGCTGGACCCCGCCCTGGAATTTATGGAGGGGCTTCCCTTAAGAACATAAGAAGAGCCCTGCTGGATCAGGCCAAAGGCCCATCTAGTCCAGCTTCCTGTATCTCACAGCGGCCCACCAGATGCCCCTGGGAGGCAGGAGACAACAAGATGCTTGCATTCCGTTGCCACTCCCTTACACCCAGTATTCTGAAGTAGCCCACCACCAATGTAAGGAGGTTGCACAATCCATCATGGCCCACGATGGACCTTTCCTCCAGAAATCCGTCCAATTAAAGGCATCCAGACCAGATGACATCACCACCTCCTGTGGCAGAGAGTTCCACAGATTAACTACCCGCTGGGTAAAGAAATACTTCCTTTTATCTGTTTTAACTCTCCCAACCCTCAGTTTTAGTGGATGCCCCCTGGTTCTGGTGTTCTGAGAGAAGGAAAAGAGCATCCCTTGATGGATGTGATGTGGCAGAGAAGAGGCAGCCCTGGGGTGTGTTAATCAGGGGCATTCCTCAGGGGGGGCACGCCCAGGGCCACACACTCCAGGCTGCCGCCCCCACCCCTGCCTGTCACCCCCGTGCCACTGCCCCCACCTGCCCCACACTATTGGAGGGGCG
>JAJKFI010039654.1:0-21810 GCA_029204185.1 Lerista edwardsae | reverse complement strand
TTAGAATTAAGAACTGCTCCCTCTTTGGCAATATTTCGGCGGGGGCTGAAGACCTTTTTATTTCAACAAGCTTTTAATTGTTGACAGTCTGGCTGGTTTTTATAATCTCGTATATTTTAGGATCCACGGGGTTGTTGTTTTAAATTTTAATTATTTTAATATTGTTTTTAATTATTGTTTTTTAATTGTTAAATACTGTGTTTTTATTGTATTTTAATGTTATAAGCCGCCTTGTGTGCCCATGGGGCAGAAAGGCGGGGTATAAATTAAATAAATAAATAAATAATAATAAATAATAATAATATGCCAAAACGGGTGATAAAATATTATCTCATGTTCCCATGGGAACCTTGAGCAGCAGAACATTTATTATTATTATTATTATTATTATTATTATTATTATTATTATATTTGTAGTTTTAAATAAATGGAGAAAGAGAAAAAATGCTTGAAAGCGTTCTTTAAAAAGTTCTAAAGAAGTTTTTAAAAAATTTCTCTGATGTGCCCATGGGGACCTTGGAGAAAGAGAAATCTCCATTTTTTTAAATGAAGAGAACCAAATGCTTGACAGCAATCCTGTCAAGGAGGTTTAATAGCAGGAGACGGCATGACGTCATTTTCTTGAAGCCACATCCTGGCACCTGCCGCCATATTTGTTGACTCAGTCAGATCATTGCTGCCAAGGAAGATTGCCGCGAATTCACGAATGAAAATCTCCCTGCATGTGTGTAAAAGTTAATATCAACCTCTTTAATCATGCCTGCGTGTTCACACTTTATTTTTCTGCCTTTCATTTTCTACTGTAATATTTATGAAATTCTGAACATTAACAGAATTTTTTTTTATGGGGCATGACCGTTTTATTTTTGCGTGTGTAGATTTCAATAAAGTCTGTCAAAATAGTGCAATCTGAGTTTCAATAGACAGCTGAAGTATGTTCAGTAATATTATTATGAGGAATTTAACCTTATAATTGCATATAAATCATAATAAGGTTACCAATAATGTGTCTACATGATCACATGTTTTTATTTTCATAAGTATTTAAGGAATAAACTGTTAAATCCTAAACAGTACGAGCAAAGCAATCTGAAAAGCTTGGAATGAGGATTGTTTTGAGTTACCCAACATGGCGGCTAAGCCCGCCCCCTGGCTTCACCTCAGGAGCATTAGTGCGTTAAGGGATGCCATCTCCTGCTATTAAACCTTCTTGAATCCTGTGCAGAGGCCCACTGGGGTCTACTCTCAGGGAAGTGTGGCTAGAAGTGCAGCCGAATAGTCTTAATGGAGTGTGGTTACAGCTTGGGGGGGGACATCATGAGAAGCTCAGAGGCACCACAGTGTCCCCCCCACAACCCTGCAGGGGGCTGAGCGCCGTATGGGGTGGCTCCTCTTGTTCCTTCCTTGGGCTGGCAGGAGCAGAATCAGCCCTGCCACAAGCAACTGGGCTTCCTTCATGCGCATTGCTCAGCTCTTGACAACCTGCTTCTCTTAGCCCAGAATCTGACCTTCTGCTTTCTCAGGGTGCGGAATAAACCTCCTTACCCCAGATCTTGCTCAGGCTCTCGGCCAGCCCCCAGTGGTCCACCCTGCAGATGTAGGAGTCTCCAGCCTCTGGGACGAAGGTCAGGTAGGAGAACTTGCGGAAGGTGTTGTCCTTGCTGCGGTAGAAGCCGGTCTCTTCCACGCCCTCGGACACCTCCTTCCCATTCTTCAGCCAGGTGATGTTCAGCACTGGGGGGAAAAACTGGTCCACGAAACAGATGAGCACGTTGGGGTCCCCCAGCTCCACTGTGTTTTCGGGGTACACCGTTGCAACTGGAGCAACTAAGAAAGAGGGAGAAAGTCAATGGAATCTGTCCAATGCCCCCTTCCTTCCCCGGTGATCCCACCAAACAGCCCTCCCCCCCCGATCTTGGAGCCTCTTTGTGCAACTCCCTCGTGAGCTGAGCTGGGGGGGCAGTCCCTTTGCCCTTTTCACCCCCCACACGAAGGAGTCAGGATGTGGGTGCATCTGCAGAAGGAACCTTCTGCAGCACCAACACGTTTCTCTGGGGCTGCTGCTCCTGGTCTGCCCACAGGAGTATCTCTAAGGAAACACGCTGTGCCTCTGAGCATATGAAGAGTGTTATGCCTTCTCACCACTAAACAGTGTGTGTGTGTGTGTGTGTGTGTGTGTGTGTGTCCGCTTTGCTTGCATCCGTGAGCCTGTCTGGTGACTCTCAAGCAAGACAGTGCTGTGATGGGAGCTTCATTTGTGTGTGTCCAGAGATGTGAGAGCAGCTGATGGGAGAGCCCCTTTATCAGGAAGAGTTTCTGCAGGCCATATCCAGCCCATGGGTCTTATGCTTGACCCCCCTGGGCCAGCCCGTCTGGTACCCTTCTGAGGCTGCGTCCGGTTGCTGCGCTGCATGAGGACTTCCATGTTCTTCTTCACGATGGCCAGGCTGCCCAGGGCTTCTTGCGTCTCGTAGCTGGCAAAGGTGGTGAAGTCCGGCAGCCTCCAGACGGTCTCCTTCCTGCCCCAGTCCACGTGGAAGATCTCCTCATCATCAAACTCGTGCAAGTACTCCCCAGACATCTTCTGCGAGGGGAAGCTCTCCTGGAAGAAGGTCAGCTGCACAAATGTGTCCTCCACTGGGGGGGGAGGAGAGAGAGAGAGAGAGAGAGAGAGAGAGAGAGGAGCAGGACAAAAGCCTGACTGATAGGGACCCCCTCCCCATTCTATCATCCGCCCAGAAGGGGCCCCAGCAGAGGCAGGACCGGGCTTGGGAGCTTTAGGGCCCACCTGGAAAGAACCTTTGCAGGCTCCTAGCCAAGGTCTGTGGAATCTCCGAGATACAACTAAAATTGATTATCTGCTTTACATCTCTAGGACAGGATGGAAAGCAATCAAAGCAAAAAGTGGGTGGGAGTTAGAGGACCAAACACGGGAACCTACAAGGCAAAACCCAAAATGTATAGATTGCCTTTAAGAAGGAAATAGTCACACATTTGTCTTTTTAACTTTTTCAGAGAAGTAAATTTTATTTGCTAGTCCCAGCAGCCTCCACCCTTCCAAAAAACATGTCCGGTAGTTAATCTGTGGAACTCTTTGCCACAGGAGGTGGTGATGGCATCTGGTCTGGATGCCTTTAAGAGGGGATGGGACGGATTTCTGGAAGAAAAGTCCATCGTGGGCTATAGGCAATGATGGATTGTGCAACCTCCTTACATTAGTAGTAGGCTACTTCAGAGTACCAGGTGCAGGGGAGTGGCAACAGGATGCAAGCATCTTGTTGTCTGTTGGTCTTCCTGAGGCACCTGGTGGGCCGCTGTGAGATACAGGAAGCTGGACTAGATGGGCCTTTGGCCTGATCCAGCAGGGCTCTTCTTATGTTCTTATGTTCTTAGAGGTGAGTCTGGCATCCTCCTTGTCCAGGGCAGTTCCAAACGAGACCCCTTCATAAGAACAGCCCTAGTTCCTCTCTCTGTCTGTCTGTCTGTCTGTCACACACACACACACACACTCACCTGCCACAGGTCTGGCGCTGGGCAGGACGAGGAGCGCCAGGAGGCAGAGGGGCAGCAGGGCTCCTCCCCCGGCCCCCATTCTCTGCTTGGCCGGTGGGGCTGCAGGCAAGAGACTCAAGTCCAGCAAGGCAGAGGCTCAGGGAGTCGGGACTGCAAGGGCTGTGGCCCGGGTCCTGCCCCCCAAGTGGCTGGGGGGTGAGAGAGAAGTCTGGGGAGGGGCCAGAGGAACCCAGGCAGCCTCGGCCAATGGGAAAGGGCTCTTCGGATGACCAGCCTGTTGCCAGGTAGAACATCCCCGGCAGGAGCTTCAGGAGGAGACAGAACAAGAGGGAGCAGGAGCCGAGGCAAAGGCTGGGGGGAGGGGTGCACAAGGGTCCTCCCTCCGGCCCTCGTTCCTCTCTCTGGGGTCAGCAGCTCCAGCTTCAGGGGGTGCAGAGGCAGGTGTGGGTCAAGCAGCTGCAAGGCCTGCAGGAGGGGGGGGGCTTCCGAGGTGAGCTTGCCAGGCCTGCCCCAGGGGCCAGGCTGGGGGTGCGGCTGCCCCACAGGCCAAGGGGTGTGGGGGGCTGCTCCAGGTGGCCGATTGGCACCACAGTCCAGGCTGGATCCAGGATCACACGGGGGGGGCTCCCGCTGGGGGAGGGGGCCAGTGGCATAACTGGGGGCGCTGGGGGGCCGGTACCAGCCTGGAGGGGGGTCAATCTGGCTGCAGGCCTGTGAGGGAGTGAGGGGCACAAAGGGGGTGCAGGAGAAGAGGCAGCAGCCGCAAGGAGGCCTCCGGGGGCACTTTGGGGGGACGTCATGAGTCACGGCCCCCCCATGCCAGAGGGGCCGACTACACCACTGACAGAGGGCTCATTGTGGGGGCCCCTGATCTGCTCTGTTTAGGAAAACCTAGGAAGCTCGGAGAGGAGGGGGGGGGGACTCAGGCAGGGACCCAGGAACAGACCAAGGGCATGAGGCGGGCCAAGGGGTGGGGGCTGCAGGCTGTGGCTGCCGAGGGTCACTCCCTGCTGCTGCATCACCAGGAGGAGGCCTTTCCATGGGTGGGCAGAGTTCCCTGGTCCCCCCCCCCGGGCAGCCCCATCACCAGCCCCCAGCCAGCTCCTCCCTCCCCCTTGCTGGCTGCCTGCTGGAGCACATCTGCCTGAATGAGCTGTTTCCCAGACCTTCCTGCCCGGCAACTAATGATGCTGCCTCAGCCACGAGGCTGATTGGCTCCCTGCCTGGAACTGCCCTGGGATGGGATGCTGGCAGGAGTTGATTCCCGGGGCTGGGCGGAGAAAGCCCCACTGTGGAGTTGGGGGGACGAGAGGCAAGAGGGCGTCTCTCCCTGCTGAGCAAAGATGGGGGTTGCTTCGGGCATCGGGGCCCTGCTGGTGGTGCTGGTGCTGGGGGTCTTTCCCCCTGAGCTGCAGAGCTTGGAGCCTCCAGGTGAGCAAAGATCTGAGGGGGGGTGTTTCTGCCGGGGGTGGCAGAGCAGGAGGGGTGACAGGACCTTTGGCTGGTTTTGCTGCTACAGACCAGCTGTTCTCGCCCTTGGCCGTTTGGCATCAGTGACTCTGGAGCAAGGACCACTCTCAGTTTCCAGCTCCACCATCACCCACCCAGGGTGTGTGAGCTCTCCACTCGCCCAGCACCCTCCTCTGAGAGAGAGGGGAGGATCTTCCACCTCCGATTCCTCTTCTCTTGCCCCAATTGTGTGCCCGGCCGGTGTGGAGGGTGCAGCCCGACATCGCCCCCCCCCCGCTCACTGCCCCCCCTTTCAGCTCCGTTCAGGGCTCACTGTGCACTGCCAATGCATGGCGTTGGCCAAGGATGTCCAAAGGCAGAGAGTGGATGTGGAGTCTGTTGCCGCCCCCTCCGCCCCCCCCTGGCCTCCTGAAGGGGGGCCCTCGATGGTCAAGGCAAGCAGGAGGTGCTCCCCAGCCCTGCAGGATCAGCACCAGCACTCGGGCCAAAGCCACAGCCCCCCCCCGCCCCGGGGTGTTTCGTTGCGTAGCTTCACTTTAAGCAGAACTTGCAATTCCTTTGGCTCCACATCAAACACACAAGTGAGCCAAAGATGCCTCGGCTAGAAGGGTCACCCAGGAGGGGCACCCATGTCGTAAATTGAGGGGCGGACATAGTCAAAATGGCGCCCGGGGTACCCAATAGAAGTGCGCCCCCCTGGGAGCCCAGGTCTACCCATTAGAAATGGCCGCGGTGGGCTGTAGGACTTCGAAGGGCAGGCGCAGAGGCGGATCTACAGGGAGGGCAAAGCTCTAAGTTTTGCAAGGAGCCTTACCCTGTCATGTCAATCCCTCCTCTCCCTTGCTGCTGTAGCCAGTCAGCAACGCCAAGATGTTGCTGTTCCCTGTGAGGATTGGCTAAAACGGTGCAGGAGAGGCGTGATTTCCACTGCAAGGTAAGGCTTCTTGCAAAACTTAGAGCTTTGCCCTCCCTTAGATCTGCCTCTGGGCAGGCGGCTGTATAGAACATCAATAGAATATTCATTTCTACCAATTCAAAAATCTTCTGTGATAAAATTTCTATTGTTGGTATTTCTATGTTTTCCACATCTGTGCATACACAGGTCTAGCTGCAGTGTTAATATTTACTATAATATGCTTAGCTTCTTTACTAAATGCTGACAAAAAAATATTCAAAAGAAACAATTTAGGCTCAAGGGAATAATACAATTTAGCATATCTTGCAATATAGTATGTACTTTATTTATAGTATGTACTGTATCTTGCAATATAGTATGTACTCCCAGTACTTTTTTGCTTTACAACATGCCCACCACATATGAAAGAAGGTCCCTACAGGGTTATGACATTTCCAGCAATTATTATTTACATTTTAGCTAATTTATCTGTTGATATATGCCATCTATAAAACATCTTATAAATATTTTCCTTAAATGATACCGCCTTAGTGAGCTTAATATTTACTTTCCAAATTTGTTCCCAGCTTTCCAATGAGATATTATGACCAATGTTTCTTGCCCAGTGTATCATAGTATCTTTCACAACTTCATCTTCCATATTCATATCCAATAAATATCTATACATCTTTATATATTGGCCCTCATTTACTAAAAAAACAGTTTATCAAAATCTGTATATTGTGTATAAAAACCCATTTTTATCTTCATTCCATCTTGATCTTATCTGCGTTTCAATCCACCGATCCAATCCAATCCCTCTATTTATTAATTCTGTTTTAGAACATATTTCCATATTGTCATTTAAAAGCTCTTCATAGCTTCTACTTTGGTTTCTATCAGTCCATTCCAGATTGGTCGCAGCTTCTAATGGTTTAACCCAACTTGGTATTTCTGTGTAAATTGTATATCTAATTTGTTTCTGTACTTGTAAAAGTGCCCTTCTTATTATGTGTTGTTTAAAATATCCAAAATATTTTGCCTTATCATATATTAAAAATGCGTGCCATCCTACTTGTAAGTCATACGACTCTAATTTTATGTCTTTGATTGTGAGAGTTTGCCCATTCTTTAATCCAACTCAGTGTAGATGCTTGATAATATATTTCCCAGTTTGGCAAACCCAGTCCAGCCTGATCTTTATGATCCTGAAGAAGTCTCATCTTGATTCTTGCTTTTTTCCCTTGCCACACAAACTTAGTTATTATTCTGTTTAATGCTATTAAAAAATTCTTCTTTAAAATAATTGGGATTGTCTGAAAAAGAAACACCACTTTGGGTAATATATTCATCTTTATGGCTGCAATTTTTCCCATCAACAACAGTCTCAAATTCTTCCATTTTTCTAGATATTTCTTGATTTCTTTAATTAATTTCAAATAATTATCCTCTATCAGCGTACTCGACTTCTTAGATATGTATATGCCCAAATGTTTAACTTTATTTGCTATGTGTAAACCATAAAATTTTAATTGTGCAGCTTCAGATTTTTACTTTTTTCAACAAAAGTTTTGTTTTTTCATAATTAATCTTTAAACCAGTTACTTCTGCATATTGGTTTAAATCCTCAATCAAATATTTCAATGTATTTAATGGATTTTCTAAAATAAAAACCAAATCATCTGCATATGCTTGTAATTTATAAATCTCATTCTGAACTTTTATTCCACTTATTCTTTGATCTGCTCTCACAATATATTTAAAACCTCCAAAGTCAAAATAAACAATAATGGCGATAGAGGACATCCTTGTCTCGTTCCTTGTCGAATCTCAATACCTTCTGTATATTCGCCATTAATTTTTATTTTCACTTTTTGTTCCTCTTATCATGATCTTTTCACCAAACTCTGTCTCCTGCATTTGTTGGAATAAAAACTCCTCTTGCTCCCCTGCCCTCCACACTCCGCCCAGGGGAATGGGAGCAGTGGGGGAAGGTGGGGGGAAAGGGCTGACCCCCCACCTCACTCCGCAGCCTCTGTGATGCTTCCAGGGGAGCTGCGGGGGGGGGGAATCTCTCCCCGGGTGAGGGGTGGGAGCAGTGATGTCATCCGGGTGCGCCAAGAACTGGAACACCCGGATGATTGACAGCCCTCCGCTCCAATGGCGGAGGGCTGCCACGCCTCCCCAAGCCTCACTGTGCCTGAATCGCTCCATTTTAGAGCGATTCGGAACGCTAGGGAGGGAGGGCGGACCCAGCAGCAGCTCGCCCGTCCTCTGGAGAGGCGGCGCGGCCCGGGCCCTCCGCAGAACTAGCGGAACGGCGTACCGGGCCGTTCCGCCTGGATGACGCCTCTGGGTGGGAGTGTCAGTCCTGCCCCTCCAAAGGGAAAGGAAGTGCCGAGGCTGCTCAGAGGCCTTCGGGCTGCCAGAAGGGAGTGGATCGGGACCCTTGCACCCAGGGGGCGGGCAGCCAACAGCAGCAGCAGCAGCAGTGCCTGGGCGGTTCGGGGCCTGACAGGCAACTGCAGCCGCGGAGGGAGTCCCGGGGTTGGAGTTTCCATGAGGAGCGGGTGGGCGGGTGGAGACGGGCTCGGGCCCTGCTGCGGGGTGAGGATGGGGCCGGGGCGAGCGAGGGTGCCTCCTTGGAGCTCAGGAGCCGACCAGCAGCCCTGCCTTGTTCCGCCCAACCTCGCCGCCGCCGACTCTCCTCCATCTCTTCTGCCCGCAGAGCACTTCGTGTACCAGTCGATGAGCGAGTGCGGCTTCCCCAACGGGACCGGCCCCGGTGTCCACTACCTGGACAGGTACTTCTGGGGCCGGCAGGAGTACTTGCGCTTCGACAGTCGCCGTGGGAGCTACGAGCCCGTCACGGAGCTGGGCAAGCCCACAGCCCGAAAGTGGAACAGCGACAAGGCCTTCCTGGAGCGGAAGCAGACCGCCGTGGACTGGTTCTGCCGGCACAACTACGGGATCTACAAGCCCTTCACCGCCGCCAGGAAGTGTGAGTGGGGTTGGGGGGGCTAGGGGGGCTCCGTGGAGGCTGCGGTGGGCACAGCATGAGACAGGGGAGGAGGGGTGTGGTGGGGCGGGGCGGGGCGGGGCGGGGCAGGGTGAGGCTTCTTCACACGACGCCATGACATAAAGTGAGGGGTCTGGGGGTGCTGCTGCTCCTGCTGGGGCAATTTCACAACTGGGAAATGGATGAGCTCAGGGCTCGATTCCTCACGCCTGGCTCGCAATAGGGTCCAGTGGGACTGGGGGAGCCAGAAGGAGCGCTGCACCGACTGCGCTACGCAGCTTAGGGGAAGGACTTCCAAGGCGGCGCAGGCGACCTCATCTGCCAGTTTCCAATATGGCGCCTTGGAGTTTTTTTGGTGACCCTCCTGACATCATCATGATCATCATCATCATCATCATAATATTTATTTATTTATTAATAATTACTGTCTCCTAATTATAGGAGATGGAGTTTGGTGAAAAGATCATGATAAGAGGAACAAAAAGTGAAAATAAAAATTAATGGAGAATATACAGATAAGAAGGTATTGAGATTCGACAAGGAACGAGACAAGGATGTCCTCTATCGCCATTATTGTTTATTTTTAACAACAATAATTAATTAATATATTTAATTATTTAAATATTTAAATAAAAAATTAAATACATTCAAATATTTAATTAATATCCTATCTTTCTGCCCCAAGAGCACCCAAGGTGGCTTACAGCATTAAAAATAATACAGTAAAATCACAGTGCTTAACAATTAAAAACAATGATAAGAAAAATATAAAAACAATTAAAATTTAAAATAGCAAACCCCGTGGATCCTAAAATATAAAAAGAGAACGTAAAAAACCAGCCTGTCAACAATTAAAAGCTTGTTGAAATAAGAAGGCCTTCAGCCCCCGCCGGAATGTTGCCAAAGAGGGAGTAGTTCTTAATTCTAAGGGGAGGGTATTCCAAAGTCGGGGGGCCACCACCAAAAAGGCCCTCTTCCTGGCCGCCATCCCCCTCACCTCTCCTGGTGGCAGCACAGTCAAAAGGGCCCCTCCAGATGATCTAAGAGTACGGGTAGGATTATATGGAAGGAGGTGGTCCCTCAAATACCCTGGACCCGAGCCGTAAAGGGCTTTAAAGGTCAAAACCAGCACTTTGAATCTGGCCCGGAACAGAACCGGCAGCCAGTGTAGTCGCCGGAGCAACGGCTTAACAGAGTCAAACCGACGTGCCCCAGCAACCACCCGAGCCGCCGCGTTCTGTACTAATTGTAATTTCCGAACTGTCTTCAAAGGCAGCCCCATGTAGAGCGCACTGCAATAATCTAATCTAGATGTCACTAGGGCATGGGTCACAGTGGCCAGGTCCGCACAGCTCAGGTACGGTCGCAGCTGGCGAATCAGCCGAAGCTGAGCAAAGGCTCCCCTGGCCACCGCCGCCACCTGGGACTCCAGGAGCAGCTGCGGATCCAGGAGAACCCCCAAGCTGCGGACCTGCTCCTTCAGAGGGAGTGCAACCCCATTCAGAGCAGGACGATAGTCCAATACCCGAGCTGTGGATTTCCGGACCAATAGCAACTCTGTCTTATCCCGATTTAATTTCAGCTTGTTCGCCCACATCCAGCCCCCAACCGCCTCCAGACAACGATCCAGGACCTCAACTGCCTCCTCAGAATCAGGGGGAAAGGAGAGATACAGTTGGGTGTCATCAGCATATTGATGGCACCCCACTCCAAACCCCCGGATGACCTCTCCCAACGGCTTCATGTAGATGTTAAACAGCATGGGGGACAAGATAGACCCTTGCGGCACCCCAAACCTAAGAGGTCGGGGTGCCGAGCAAGCGTCCCCCAGCACCACCTTCTGGGATCTGTCAGCCAGGAAGGAGGAGGGTCGACCTTAAAGCCACTACAGCAGCACAAAACACAATCTAAAAAACGCAGACACTCACACATACTCACAGCTGCCCACCAATGCAGGAACCCTCACCCCCCCCCTCACACTGAGGCTTGGGTCACTGTGGCCTCTGCCCAGCGATGGGCTTAACAAACGACCTGGGGGAACGCTGGGCGGGATGTACACGGAACCCCCGCACGATTGGCTGTCCGTCCGTTCTGCCCCGCCACCTTTCCCACCGCCATGCGGGCTGCCCAAGCCGCAGAGGGGGTGTCTACTCGCCTGGGGGGGCCCCCGGGTGCCCGGGCATGCAGCGGTGGGGCGTGCCAACCGGGGGCAGCGGGCCCAGCCTGCGCAGCCGGCGGGGGCGGCGGCGGGGCGGAACAGACGGGCTGCCAATTGCTCGGGCTGCCAATCACGGGCTTCCAATTACGAGTACGTCCCGCCCAGCGTTCCCCCAGGTCGTTTGTGAATCCCATCACTGCCTCTGCCCCTCTGTCACCAAAGTAGAAGTCCTCTGTCCCTCCCTGCCCCCCTCTCACTGAGGCAGGTATGGCTTTCAACCCTCCTGGCCTGACTCTCACACAGGCCAGGAACTCTCACACTCACGCTATCCACTCACTCATTAAAAGGCTGGTGTTAGGCCTTGTTAGGCCACGTGGGTGGCGACCCACCGTTTTAGAAACAGTGAATTAGTGTATAATAGCAATGTAAGGCTGTGAGAGCTGGACCATAAGAAAGGCAGAGCGCCGAAGAATAGATGCTTTTGAGTTACGGTGTTGGAGAAGACTCTTGAGAGTCCCCTGGACTGCAAGGAGATCCAATCAGTCAATCCTCCAGGAAGTCAAGCCTGATTGCTCCCTGGAAGGACAAATCCTGAAGCTGAAGCTCAAGTACTTTGGCCACCTCATGAGAAGAGAGGACTCTTTAGAAAAGACCCTCATGCTGGGAAAGATGGAAGGCCAAAGGAGAAGGGGGCGGCAGAGGATGAGATGGTTAGAGAGTGTCACTGAAGCGATGAACATGAAATTGGGCGAACCCCGGGAGCTAGTGGAGGACAGGGAGGCCTGGCGTGCTGTGGTCCAGGGGGTCGCGAAGAATCGGACACGACTTAGCGACTGAACAACAACAAATTAGTGTATAAAGCATGATCCTTATCCGGACATCCAAAATCCAGACATCTTCCTCTAAAACAGTGATGGCAAACTAAACCTTTTGGGCTGGGTTTGTCAGAATGCTTAACTTGACTCTGCTGGTGTATGAATCCCGCTCCCAAACAAAAGAGAAGCAGTTCTTTATATTCATTTCTTTAAACAGAAAATGCAGTCCAATCATGTGTGATGCTGTGCATTATATAAAGAAACATCAAATAATTCAAAAAAATGAGTAAAATAAACTCCATTTTTGTCAGGTGTTGGTTAACACTTCCAGTTTTTCCAAAAACCGGAAATAATGTAATGCTTCCCAAAGGCCTTAGAAAGCCTTCTGAGGCCAGGGGCAACCATAGTTGGCTTCTTTGGGCCTCAGAACACCCTTCTGACCCAACCAGAGCACATCTCCGGTTGTGTTCAGAGAGGGAAGGGGGGCCATGGAAGGTGTGTCCCGGTCTGTGCACCTTCCAGGTACGCCACTGGCACCCAGCATTCTGAGGTAGCCTATTTCTAAAACTAGGATTTTGTACCACCCATCATGGTCTCTAGCCTGTGATGGGCCTTTCCTCCAGAAATCCCCTTTTCAAGGCACCTAGTCCAGATGCCATCACCACGTCCTGTGGCAAGATTAATTACTTGCTGGGTAGAGAAGTATTTCCTCTTATCTGTTCTAACTTTCCTGACACTCAATTTTAGTGGCTGTCCCCTGGTTCTGGTGTTATACGACAGAGAAAAGAACTTGGCTCCATCTACTCTACCCTTCATCATTTTATAAGGCCAAAATTCCTAAGCACATTTTCCTGGGAGCAAGTCCTATTGAATGCATGGGACTCAACTGCTGAGTAGACATGCAAAGCGTTGTTCTGTCAGTCATGGCTCCCTCAGCAGGTTCATCCACATACAGCTGCCTTTTCAGAGAACGTTCAAAGAGCGTATTTCTGCGGCAAGACAGGCCCTTGCAGAAGCCAGGCAGAGTCTGATTCTCCCTCAGCAACGCCTGGATTAGTCTCCTTTCTGTAATCTCCACTCTCCAGTTGAACCCTCCAGGCTCTGACGCCCCCTCTCGCCTTCTCTGTCTCCCCCCCCCCCAGTGAAGCCCCAGTTGAAGATCACCCCCACAGATGCAGATCCCTCCTCCCCCCACCACACTCTGCTGGTTTGCACCGTGGCCCGTTTCTTCCCCGCAAAGATTAACGTCACGTGGCTGTGGAACGGGCAGGAGGAGGACGAGGGCCGGGTGGTGTCCACGGGGCTGATCCGGAACGGGGACTGGACCTTCTCCATGAAGGTGATGCTGGAGGTGCAGCCGGAACGCGGAGACGTCTACGCCTGCCGGGTGGAGCACGCCAGCCTCCTGGAGCCCAGCAGCGTCCAGTGGGGTAGGAGATCCCAGCAGCAGTTATCCCTCCTCCCATCCTAAAGGGGCAGCCCTGAGACAAGGGTGCTCTGGGGGGGGGCTGGCTCCAGTCCGGCCCCTTTCCATGCCAGGCCCCTCCTCTCTCCGCAGTGCCACAGTCGGACTCCGCCCGGAGCAAGATGTGGACGGGGGTCGTGGGGCTCCTGCTGGGCCTGGCCTTCGCGGTGCCCGGACTGGCTCTGTACCTGA
The DNA here is from genome assembly GCA_029204185.1 of Lerista edwardsae. Classification (NCBI taxonomy): domain Eukaryota; kingdom Metazoa; phylum Chordata; class Lepidosauria; order Squamata; family Scincidae; genus Lerista; species Lerista edwardsae. The sequence goes on along the minus strand of JAJKFI010039654.1, from coordinate 8,283 downwards.
AGAGCAAGACAGGTGATGGCGGCTCTGGGGGGCGCGTGTGCTGGGGGAGGCGGGAATAGCACCTGGCTGAGGGATCCCCTCCTCCCTCTTCACAATCAGAAGCTTTGTAGGCCTCTATTCCCTCCCAAGAGGTCCCTCTTTGTGGCTCAGGCTGATGACTAGGCTTGGTAGGAGGAGAAGGAGGGATATCACTGGGCCAGGCCTGGGAGAAAAAGCAGCAGGCCCTGAGAGTCTTCCCTGGGATTGACCTGACCCCCACCCCCCAGATGTCCTCATCCTCCCCTGCCTGCCCTCCCATTTCCTTCCTTGTTGCCCTCTGATGTCCCTTCCTGGGGCTCCTTGCAAACGGCCTCCACTGCGGTCCTTCTCAGAGATGTCCACTGCTATTTACAGTTTACACTTCGGACTGCACCAATATCCATCAAAACAATAAGATCATTAAATTTGCAGATGATACCACAATAGTGGTAAGGGACGTGGTGGCGCAGCGAGTTAATCCGCTGCTGCTGGGCTTTCCGACCGGAAGGTTGGGAGTTCAAGACTGCGCGACGGAGTGAGCTCCCGTCGCTTGTCCCAGCTCCTGCCAACCTAGCAGTTCGAAAGCACCTGAAAAATTCAAGTAGATAAATAGGGACCACTTCGGTGGGAAAGGAACGGTGTTCCATGCGCTACGGCGTATAGTCATGCCGGCCACATGACCATGGAAACTTGTCCTCGGACAAAACACCGGCTCTACAGGCTTTGAAACGGAGATGAGCACCGCCCCCTACAGTCGGTCACAACTAGACCATTCGGTCGTGGGGAAACCTTTACCTTTTTACCACAATAGTGGGGCTCATCTCTGAGGGGAATGAGTCCGCCTATTGTGATGAGGTGAAACAGCTGTCTCAGTGGTGCAGAAATATTAATCTAATCTTGAATGTCAATAAGACCAAGGAGTTTGTGGTGGATTACCGTAAAAGGAAATCTGATGTTCGGCCCTTGTCTATCGACAGCGATTGTGTAGAGCAAGTGGTGGAGATTGTTATGAAAGAGGATTTGACCTGGAGCGGAAATACAGTAGCGCTGGTCAGGAAAGCCCAGCAGAGATTGTACTTCTTGAGACTTCTCAGGAAGCACCAACTATCTGAGAAATTGCTGGTGACTTTCTATCGCAGCTATATAGAAAGCATCCTGACTTATTGCATCTGTGTTTGGTATGCGAGCTGCACTGTAACAGAGAGAAAGGCGCTCCAGAGGGTAATAAATACTGCCCAGAGGATTATTGGTTGCCCTCTTCTTTCCCTGGAGGAATTGTACAGCTCAAATTGTCGAAAAAAGACTTAAAATTCCAAAGGATCCATCGCATTCCGGCCACCAGCTTTTTGATTTGTTACCATCAGGCAGAAGATACCAGGCAATCAGAACCAGAACAAACAGACTAAAACACAGTTTTTATCCCAGTGCGGTGTTGAGATTAAATGTGGCAGCACAGTGATACGTCAAGCTGATTTTAAGAAATGTGTGATTGTATATGATGTTTTCGTCTTGTTTTTGTGTATTGTATTGCACTGTTGTGCTTGTGTTGTTTTTACCAGGCGTTAGCACTTAATTTCATTGTGCATGTGTGCACGTGTGCATGTGTATACAATGACAATAAATTTCTATTTCTATTTCTAAATGGAGGCAAAAAGAGGGACTGAACAGTGCCGATTCCCCACTCCCAAAGCCAGGCCTATTTCTGAGCTCCTGCCTGGGGAGTCTGTCTCGGGCCCTGGTCCAGTCCCTGGGCTTATAAGAGTCCTCAGGGACCATCACTGTATCTGCAGCCTGGGCAGAGGCAGATCTAATGGAGGGCAAAGCTCTAAGTTTTGCAAGAAGACTCACCTTGCAGTGGAAATCACTCCTCTCCTGCACCGTTTTAGCCAATCCTCATAGGGAAAAGCAACATCTTGGCGTTGCTTACTGGCTACAGCAGCAAGGGAGAGGAGGGATTGACATGACAGGGTAAGGCTCCTTGCAACACTTAGCGCTCTGCCCTCCCTGTAGATCCGCCTCTGAGCCTGGGCTTTTTACAGTGGTGTCATCCAAATGATTTAGGAACAGGTACTCACTTTTGATTGGCAGTTGTCGGGGCCCGCTCACCGGAAGTGATGTCATAAGCCGGAAGTGATGTCGTGGCAGGAAGTGAGTTCACAGCCAGAAGTGAGGTCATGACAGGAAGTGAGGTCATGATTGTTGCCATGGAGGTGATCATGTTTGTAATAACTTCAGCTTGTGGTTAGTGTTGATTTAACTTCTATTGTTTGGCTTTCTAGAGATGTGTATAGACATATTTTGCTGCAGCTGTTCCCTGGTTAAATAGCAGGCTAGACTGTACTAGATTGGGAGCCCTTTTGGGACAGGGAGCCATTTAACTTTAATGTTAAATGCAAGGAGCCGGCAAGGAGCAGGAGGGGGAACGGGCGGCTAAAAAAAGACCGCGTGGGGGCTGGGGCTGGGGGGAGGCTGCAGGAGGAACCGGGACGCTGGATCTGCGCAGCTGGAGGGAGCGGGAGCCCCAGGCAGCCTACCTTCTCACACTTGCTGCCTTATTCCCGGGTCTCCCTCGCTGCTGCTGCTGCTGCCACTGCTGCCGCCTCCGGTCCTCTCGCTCCGCTGCTGCCGCTGCTGCCGCCACCACCACGCTGCCTGCCTGCCTGCCTCCTCACAGAAAGTGCAGGCAACGGCTGCGGGCGTGCAGTACGCATGCGCAGCTGCTGAGCCAACCAGCCGACGGGGCCAGCTTTGAGTGGGCGGGGCCAGCTCAACTTCTAGGAACCGGTACTCGCGTAGTGGTGCGTAGTGTCTGCATGACATCACTGGCTTTTTATCCACAATTCACTCACAGCTGAGTTTAAAACCCAGCGTGCAGCGGGTGGAAGCTGCTCCCTGTTTTAAAGGCCTCCCTGAGACGGTCGGTCTTGGAATCTTCCACGTGGCCCCCTCAGAAGCAGGGAAAGGAGCCTCTTTGGAGAGAAATGTTTATTCCTCATCTGCCCTCCCCAGAATGGAGCACCTCTGTTTCAAAACCTCCGGTGGAGCAAACCGTGTGTGTGTTTTACACCCAGCAGTCCCTCCCCACCGCTTCCCAATTAGATTTAGATTTAGATTTAGAATACCTTTATTGGCATATCAGAACATTATTCAAATTGGGTACCTTACATAAAGTACAAGCCCCGCATTGAGACATTACATATAAAAACTCAGATATTAAAATACAATACAATAAAATCAATAAGATTAATTAACATTAGCTCGTAGACATCCTCTGCAAGTTACCTTTCATAATATCACACAGAAAGGTCGCAAAACATTTTAGTAAATCAGTATCAGTCAGCGTAAGAAGGAGTGTAATATTGCCTTCATCGGTAACTTCTGAATTAAACTGAGACATCCTAGTGAGAAAACTCATGCGGGCCGCTGTGTGAAGGGGGCAGTGGAAAATTATATTCGGTAAATCCTCAACTACTTCCATCTGACATGGACATAGTCTATCGTTATAGGGGATACTGTTATATCGACCCACTAATACCGCCGATGGTATAACATTACAACGTGCTAATGATAAAGCTCTTCTTTCATCTGGATTGGTCAACAGATTAATATAATCAGGAATCCTCCCTACCTTAACTGGAAGATTCCAGTGTAGGGGTGAAGAAGAGCAATTTGCCGCACTCAACAGATTTTGGGAATGCACATCAAGTATTCTCTGTTTAACCCTGGGGTCAGCAACCTATGATTTTGGAGCCGCATGTGGCTCTTTTAGCCATCTGCTGCGGCTCCGGAGTCCAGGTGAAAGTAGCAAAGGAGGCGCCCAGCATTGGCTGTGACCGTGGGCTCGCTCTCCCTCCCGGTAGGCTGCACTGTGCTCAGGGCTGCAGGTTGGGAATCGCCCCCTTTTCTCCCCTTCCTTCCGAGCTCCCCGAGCCGGGAGCTGCTACCGAGAGCGCCTCTCCGCTTGGCACCAGTCCCGCGCTGCACGCTGCTCCGGGAAGCGGGGAGAGCGTGCTGGCGGCGACGGCGACTGGGCTCCCACTCAGTCCGTGGATAGCCTTGTGCAGAAGGCAACCCGCGAAGCTCCAGAGCTGATCTGCCGGCTGGAAGGGTGCGTGGCTTTTTGTGTTGAATGTTCCATGTGTTTGCATTGCTTCGCACGCAGAGCTGGGATGGAGTGTGGCGGGGGGTGGCGGCGTGCAGCAGAGAGCCAGTGGGGAAAACTTTCTGGCTCGCTCTCGGTTGGGTTGCAAAGTTGCCCCTGGTTTTGCACGCATTGGGGCAGCTCCCGCTTACAAGCACGGAAAGCGCCGGGTCTCGCAGTTGTGTACGTGTGTCCCCCGCCCATTTTCCAGGATCTTTTGCCCGGTCCCTCTTTCTGCAACGTGGAGGGATTGTTTGCATCGATGGCATGCAAGTTGCAAAAGTTCCTGTGCATGAGCCTGGAATCCCCCTTTTGCAAACCTAAAAATAAAAAATCCTCCACCGTTTTGAAAAAAAAACAACAACATACCCCATAGTGGCAGCAGTGGCACGGGCAGCTGCTCGGCTCGGCTCTGGGGTCTGCCCTGCCCACCCATCCCGTTGCTGCTTGTCGCATGTGCTCTTTGCAAGCGGGCAATCCGCCTAGTTGCCCTGCAAGGTGCAGCGTGGTGGCTGGTTTTTGTTCTGCTGTTTGTTTTTTTACGTGCGATTGGAAGGCTGTGGAGGATTGGCAGCAGGGTTGGGGTGGGAGAGAGAGAAAGCTGGAGACAGCGAATGACAAATGTCGAGACCCGATTTTCAGCCGCGATCGCTCATAAGAACATAAGAAGAGCCCTGCTGGATCAGGCCAAAGGCCCATCTAGTCCAGCTTCCTGTATCTCACAGCGGCCCACTGGTGCCCCAGGGAGGCATGAGACAACAAGATGCTTGCATCCTGTTGCCACTCCCTATAGTTTTTTTATACATAGCATAAAGGTAAAGAAAACTATATATGCAGTATTATCTTCATTTTAGATGTCAAAAGGGTTTTGTGGCTCCCAAGGTTTTCTTTTCTCCAGAAAACGGGTCCAAATGGCTCTTGGAGTGTTTAAGGTTGCCTACCCCTGGTTTAACCATATTGAATGCTGATGAAAAGGGAACAGAGCCTAATAAGTTGGGATCTAAACCAAGCTGTCTGATCTTCTCCAGGCATGTATCCTCCGGAGGACAGGAATCAATCTTAAATTGGTACAGCAGTCCCTCCCCACCGCTTCCCAATTATGGCTTTTGGATCTGCAGCCTGGGAAGGGGGGCAGAGGGTTGGGTTGGGGTCTGGGGGGGCTCCTCGTGCCACCTGCGTCTCTTCTCTTGGCAGGGAATGCCATCCCTCCGCCTGCAGGTAACCTTTTGCTCTGCTCTTCCTGGCCCTGCCCCTTCCACCCCTGGTCCTGGGGGGGGGCTACCTGGGGGGCCTTGGAGTGCCCTTTTCCCATCGGAAGGGGCCGTGCTCAGTGTGGAGGGGAAGGCCTCTTGCAACAGGATGCAAGCATCTTGTTGTCTCGTGCCTCCCTGGGGCACCTGGTGGGCCACTGTGAGATACAGGAAGCTGGATTAGATGGGCCTTTGGCCTGATCCAGCAGGGCTCTTCTTATGTTCTTATTTGCTTCCTGGGTCCTTTTGCCTGTTTCTCTCGCTCCTGTTGCCTCCTTCCTCCTCCTCCTCCTCCTCCTCCTCCTCTCCTGGGGTCCCAGCCTGCTGTTCTCCATCCCCCTCCTCCTGCTTCCTTCTATATTTCCTGTCTAAATCTTAAATGTTGCTGAGAGCATTTCCATCTCTGAGAGTGTCAGGAATACACTCTTAGCAGGAGCAGGTTAAAACAGAGGCCTTCAAGGCTGATTGCACTGACCTACGAGAGCGAGCGAGCGAGCGAGAGAGAGAGATGTTTAGTTGATATTTTTGTGGTGCTGAATAAAAAAATGGCACCAGTTCAAATGTTTTTAACATTTAAATGTTTTGAAGGGACAAGGTGATTTTTTTTTTAAACCATGGATTTGATTGAGAACCCAATCCTAACCTGGATTTAGGCCAGCAAAGTTTGGCAGGCACAATACGTTTGGACCACTCTCGGAGTCAGGGAGGCCGGCACACAGACGCGAGCCATCCTCCCTGACTCCAAGATTGGTTCAAGTGTGCTTTGCGGTGGCCCTTGGGCTAGCCAAACTTTGCTGGCCTAACTGTGCTGGCCTAAATCCAGGTTAGGATTGCGCTCTTAATGTGGTTTTAGGCAACTGAGGAGGATCCTGGAGTGGGCGGGAGGAACGGGTGAGTGGCGGGGGCGGGGAAGACGGCGAAACAGAGCGGTACGCAATGGGCGGGCTGCCACTCACCCGTTCCTCCTGCCCAGCGTTCCGGCTGCATGACGCCCGCTGCTCCATAACCTGTGCTCTGACATTCCTCCCTTCTCTGCCTGCAGCACGCCTCACTTAGACACTCTCGGCTTCGTCGGGATCCTGTCTGGGAAGCATTTTTGGCCTGCCAAAGATGATAAACGTTTCCTTGCTTGGAGGATGCAAACTTCGGAGAGGCGCAAGAAGACCGGAGGAGGAGGAGGACGGCAGCGATGGAATAATCTTCCCCCACCCCATAATAAGCACCCGCTGCACATGCGTTGGTCCTTTTTTTCTCGGTTTGGAGAGGGGAGAAGGCAAGTCAGGGGCGGGCTTTGATGCTCCTGCTGCCTCTCACCTTCCCAGGGGCCACTTGGCCGACGGCCCTGGCTGCAGTACGAGAACCACAATCCCCTTGTGGTGCAAAGTCAGCCTTTCCCTTGCCAGACCTCCTGCTCTGAGGCACGGCCCTCCCTGTGGAATCCGGGGGCCGCCCAGGAGGGTCTGCTTAATTCTAACAAGCCGAAGATGGGTGGCAGCTGCCTCTCGGCGAATCTGTTGCGCCTGACCCTCTCTGGCCTCCTCCTCCTCCCGCAGAGTTCCAGCCTCCTGTTCCCTTCTCCACCCTCCCCTCCTGCTCCCTTTATAAGTCTTGAAGGGGGAGAGGAGAGGAGAGGAAGGAGGAAGGGGATGAGCAGAGGCACTCCCAGGGAGGGGGGATTGGGGAAGGAGACTGGGGCGTTTCATGGCTGCCCGACCAAGCCTTGGAGCGGGGCTGGAATCCTCCTCCTGCTTCCTTATTGGCTCAGGTGTGAATGAGCAGCAGCCTTAGGGGAGCAGTCAGAGGAAGGTTGGGGGGTCTGGGAGGAGGGGCCTTCTGGCCTGGTGCCCAACAAACCCTTTCGTGTCCCTCCGACTCCCTCTCTCTCCCAGTCAGGTGAGCTTCTGTCTTGCCAGGGCAGGTGCTTTGGCTTTTCTCCACGGTCTGGCAGCTGCTCTTGGGGGCTTCAGCCTTGGAGGTCTTTCCCTGGAGGTTGGGCCCTTCCGCAGGCAGAGCACAGGGGCTCCATCACTGAACGGTGCCCCCCCCTTTAGACTGAGCCGCAAACTCTTCAGCCTTCCGGAGAATTCATCTGCGCTGTGTCAATAAAGCTCTTTATTCCCCACCACCTTTGAGTTGCCTCAGCCGAAAGGGCCCCCTTGCAAGTGTGGGGGAAAGTGGGATTTGGAGCCTTGGGGCAGCCTCGGTCTTGGTCTGCAGGGCCGGTTCGGGGGCCCTTGCCGGACTGCCCCCTGTGGGCCCTCTCCCAGCTGGACCCCGCCCTGGAATTTATGGAGGGGCTTCCCTTAAGAACATAAGAAGAGCCCTGCTGGATCAGGCCAAAGGCCCATCTAGTCCAGCTTCCTGTATCTCACAGCGGCCCACCAGATGCCCCTGGGAGGCAGGAGACAACAAGATGCTTGCATTCCGTTGCCACTCCCTTACACCCAGTATTCTGAAGTAGCCCACCACCAATGTAAGGAGGTTGCACAATCCATCATGGCCCACGATGGACCTTTCCTCCAGAAATCCGTCCAATTAAAGGCATCCAGACCAGATGACATCACCACCTCCTGTGGCAGAGAGTTCCACAGATTAACTACCCGCTGGGTAAAGAAATACTTCCTTTTATCTGTTTTAACTCTCCCAACCCTCAGTTTTAGTGGATGCCCCCTGGTTCTGGTGTTCTGAGAGAAGGAAAAGAGCATCCCTTGATGGATGTGATGTGGCAGAGAAGAGGCAGCCCTGGGGTGTGTTAATCAGGGGCATTCCTCAGGGGGGGCACGCCCAGGGCCACACACTCCAGGCTGCCGCCCCCACCCCTGCCTGCCACCCCCGTGCCACTGCCCCCACCTGCCCCACACTATTGGAGGGGCG
>JAJKFI010039651.1:0-23147 GCA_029204185.1 Lerista edwardsae | reverse complement strand
TCTCTCTCTCTCTCTCTCTCTCTCTCTCTCTCTCTCTCTCTCTCTCTCTCTCTCTCTCTGTGCCCCCCTCTCTGTCCCTCTCCATCTCTCCCCCCTCTCTCTGCATTGTGTGATATAGAGCTATAGAAAACAATAATAAAGATGCTTCCATCAGTAATGTCATTAGGTGCAGTAGGCTGACCGTGACTGAATATAATGACAGTTGCTTAACTGTGTTTTTTTATTATTATAATTATAATCCTCTGCTTTCAGTCACTCATTATTTTCTCAGACATTCACCTTGGAGAGTATACAGTAGGGTTGTTTTCATGGCTCTGCTTGGTCTCTGCCTGCAGGTGAATTTTAATGGAATTCCTGAGCGATGAGATGCCATTTTAACAGTAACTTTTAGAAAAACAAACAAATTCTGTGTGTGTGCGTGTGCGTGCGCGCGTGTGCGCTTGTGCGTGCTCGTGCATGTGTGTGTGTGTGTGTGCGTGTGCTATTCAGCTGACCTTTGCATTCAACAGACTGAAAGCTGGCTTCAAATACAACACCAATGCCCATCTCTTCTTTTTTTTCCTCCCCCCACCCCATCCAGGTGCTAAAATGTACACATGCCTGAAAGCTAAAAGGATTCAAATTGCATTTTCAAGGTTTCCATTCACTGACCTTAATCTTTTGCATTTTGCAGCTCATAGCTAGTGCATTTTTACACTTTTCAAGACAACGTGCCCTAGCTCTGATTATATCAACTTCAACTTTGTCATCAAGAAATTATGTGATCACGGAAGCTTTCTAAATCTTGGTTCTTTTCCCCTCAGTGTTCTGCAGGCTTCATTTCCTTCTTCATTCGGTTTGGGGAATATATTTAGGGAAGCCCAATCATAATGGGGGCTCCCCATGCCATGATACAGTAGTGTCAAAACAGGCACTGCTATGTCCTGCATAGGCAGGGAGGCAGCGGGAGAGAACATTTGTTCCCTTACCTTTTGTCAAGCCCAAGGCTGCCCTATGGGGCCACTCAGATCTGGCACAGATCAATTTCTGGCACAGAATTTAGTAGCCCTGTGAAGGGCTGTCAGTTCTGCAAGGGTGCAAAGATCCAGCAGAGGCTTCCTTTGCTGTCCCCACCCCACCCCACCCAGGGCCTGAACTGCCTCACATGCAATATATTACAGCAGTGGTTCCCCATCTGTGAGCCATGACCCCCCAAGGAGCTGTGGAATCCAGCAAGGGAAGCCATGGAATCTTTGTGAAAGATACATCCTATACCAGGGGTCAGGGAACTTTTTTACCTTTTACCCCAAAATATATTTAGATACGCCGATGTTACCCGGTTCCCCAACCACTGCTCTAAAGGAAATGAATACGCCAGCACAAATAAGGTCCTCCACTATCCCAGCGGCCCCTTCTCCAAGTGCGAGGTAATGGGGGAGGAATGTGCATGCCACTCCTCCGACTTCCCACCGACCTCATGAACACCCCAAGGTGCAATGAAATGAAATTCCTGGGGGTAATGGACGGTCGCGCTGCCAAGACACAGCCGGGCATGCATATAGATTCATATGCATGCCCAGCTGTGTCTCAGCAGCGCGTCCGTCCATTACCCCCAGGAATTTCATTTTTACCCCATTTGGGGTAATTTACCCCTGTTCCCAGACCACTGTCCTATACAATGTATGGGATTGTAGCCCTAAAGGGGAGCCGGGGCCAATGGCCCAGTAGGTCAAAGGAGCCACCAAAAAAGTTGGGAACCACTCCATTTCAGTAATCAATCCTGGAACTAAGTTACCAGCATATGGATAACTTTGGAGAAGCTATCTTGGTCTTGTAAAAGTGATAGTTGGTGCACCAGTCACAACTGGAGGAAGGCATTCAATGCTACTGAGCCACTTGGGCTACTGAGCCAGCTTGGACAAAGCTGGATCTCAGAGATTTCCCACACTGCAAGCTAATTTATTTAGGGGCAGTGTATCTTCATCCAGAATAGATTGAACATCATCATTCTGAGATCAACCCACCTTGGTGATTGGTAACTTCATCTTGTCAGGATTCAGCTTTGGTGGGCAGCGCAATCCCAGTGCGCCCGTCACGCACTGCAGGCAGTGCTGGCCCCATTGTGCCTGTGCTGTGCCTCCCTTGCATCAGCCAAAGCCGGCCAGCTCAAGGGAGGAGCCATCGTGGACCAGGGGAGTGGACGGGAGGAGGGGGAACCTTGGCAGGACAAGGGCAGGGCATGGGCGGGCTGGCAGGCGGGATTGCCCAATTGGGAGGCCGCATGGCCCCAATTCAGGCCATGCGGCCTCCTCAGATCTGCACCTGCTGTTTAGCAGGCACAGATCCAAGGCGTGTATAAGGGAGGCTGGAGTCTCCCTTATGGTAAGGGCACAAATGTCCCCTTGCCATTGGGGAGGCTCAAGCCGCTCCTTTACTGCGTTAGGATATGGCACAGTACAGGATTACGCCCTTAGTTATGTTATGCAGTCCATTTGTAGTGCCAGATGTGATTCAAAACTTCTTCCAGCTCACCTTCTTCAGATGTAAAATATGGGTTCCATTAGTATACTGAGCATTCTACAACCCAACAATTACATGACCTCTTCCATTGACTTCATGTAGATGGTGAAGAGCATGGGAGGTACACCTATGGGGAACCCCATAGGATAAGCTTCAGGAAGTTGAACAAGAATTCTCCAGAACTTCCTCTGAAATTGAGGTAGGAGTGCAACCAATGAAACACTCTGCCTTCACCCTGAAATCCATCCAATGATTGTATGGCACCTGAAGAGGACCTTCTTCACCCACCAGCCTCTGAAGTCTTCATCACAACCCTTTCAAATTCCTCAGACATGAGATCTTCCCCTTTAACCCATGTAGGCTGCAATCTTATATGTACTTTCCTGGGAGTAAGCCCCACTGAACTCAGTGAAACGTTCTGAGTAGACATGTATAAGATTGGGCTGGTAGTTCATCAAACTAGCAGTGGGGTTAGGCCAATTCCTTTCTGGCAATTGAAACATCAGAAAAAATTGTTCAACACATTATGACAACCATGCCAGCTTTTTGCCAGGGGCCGTGGGAAATGTAACCTTGCAAAGCTTATGATTAGTAAGGATATCAGAAACCCAGAACATTGCATATCTCAATGTTCTTTGTGCCTAGAAAGATTGTGCCCTTGTGCCCAATGTTCCTTGTTCATGATAGCATCCTAGGCACAAAGGGCCTTGGATCCTGTGGTTGTATAGCCTTTCACACAGCAATCATAAAAAAGTATATGTTTCCATGATGCTTGCTGACTTGTGCATTATCAAAATCTGAATTAGTATTCCAAGCTGGAGAAAAACGACTTGGTGGAATGGTACTTGATTTATAGTACAGGCGAATATTAAGAGCTGGGGAAATCCAAATTCCAAACCACATAACTATAATAATAGTTTGAAACCATCTTGAGCTGTATTTTTTGAGGAAAGTTGGGGTACGCTCATTTAAAAAATGAAAGACGACAAAACATTACGGAAACATATATTTGACTATGTTTTTATGTTTATTTTTTAACAATTCCATGACCTGTTATATGCGAGGGCTAATTTTTTTTAAATCATTATGCTTAGTACTAGCATTTTTTGATAAGCAATTGATGAATTACAGTCAATTATTAACTTGTTCAAGTATAAGAGGAATGCTGTGAAATAATTATGCTTTGAAATAGCCTGCTGGTTTCACATTTGCAGATAACCCAGATGGTTCTCTGGCAGAACAGTGGGCAACATTTCAGAAGTCATCTTTTGATGGATATAGATTTCCTTGAACTGGTAAAAGTGTTATCTGATCCTGAACTATATGAGCCAATCTTGAATCGCTGGCAGTTAACATGGTGTATCAGCAGGAGGCCACTTATCGAGCCAGGTAATGAAATAGCAGCTGTGAGAAACAGAACAAATGTTAGGAGCCAGTGGACTTTCATTGGGAAGTGCCAAAAAATGTTCAAATAGTTTTCAGAACAATTGTGCAATGTGCACGCCAAAGCAATAAATTAGATTTATTTAGGGTTAGCTGAAAGACAAGTAAAGACTCTCAGCAAATAAAGGGGGGGGGAAATCCAATGAGACAAATTGGCAAATTTCATTTAAAAAAAACACAGCTGAAATGTTGTTCTGGGATAATGAAAATAAGATTTTTAATATTTTTTGGCAGTGTGTTGACTTGTATAAAAATGTAGATGAAAGACTGAAAATTCATGGTTGCAATGCTGTTGTTTTCTTTCTGAAATAGGCATTAAGAACATGAGTTTCAGCTGGTTTTTGAAGGGATGTATACAGTGGCGTTATTCACCCAGTACGCTGAATGTGGCGGAACGCGGTGTGACGCAACAGGCAGACTGCCGCTCAAAGGTAAGTCCCACCCAGCGTACCGGGTGAATAACGCCACTGGATGTATATCCTTCTTTGTGGGGGGTCTCTTGCCCAGTTAGCAGGGGTATATCCCTCCCTATGGGTTGCCTGTTGGCCAGTACCATAGCTACAGGAGGCGGCATGATAAGTATTGCAGGCACTGCAATGTGCTGTAGAACCAGCCCCTCCCATTCGCTATTGGATCCTTCTGGGCAGTGAAGGCAACACACAGACACTGTTGCCCAGAATGGCTGTGACAGCAAGTGGGAAGGGCCAGTTGCATGGCTGTTGTGGCGCCTGCCATAGTTACAGTGCCACCCACCCAGTAGCTTTGCTAATGTTGCCGCTGCTAAGTGGGCAAGAGGCACTTTTTCAAGTGGTGTCCCTCTTATATTTAGCAGGGAGAGATTAATTGTCACTAATCACCCCTGTGCAGTGTCTTTTCTAGGGGCTGTTGCTGGCGGTGTTCTGCATTATTATTTTTTAAGATTGTGAGCCCTTTTGGAACAGGGAGCCATTTATTATTGTTATTGTTATTGTTTGCCTGTAAACCGCTTTGCTAACTTTGTGTTGAAAAGCAGTATATAAATACAGTTGGTTGATTGATTGATTGATTGATTGATTGATTGATTGATTGATTGATTGGTGTCCAGTATTGAATCATGTTACTGTATATGGAGCCACTCTCTGATCCACCAGATCTCTGCTTAAGTTTTGAAAGTCAAGATTTCCGTTCTTTTACATCTATAAAAACTAAGCCTCTCTTAGCTGTGTTCTAAATACATCATTTGCCTTCTGATTTCTCTCAGGGTGTTTTAAACTGTGTATTAGGAGTGTCCCAGTCTTCCGCCATGCCATTATTTTAAATTAATTGAGGAAATTAAAAACATTGCCTAAACCCACAGACATTTTTTATGTTTAGCTCTATTTGGCATAACTGTCTGGAGCCAAGGGAACACAGGATAAAATTAAAGAGTCACAAGGCAGCAAATCCCCGTGTCTGAGAGTGCAGTCATTTAGGTAGCCTTTCAGCGTTGTTGTTGTTGTTCAGTCGCTAAGTCGTGTCCGACTCTTCGCGACCCCATGGACCACAGCACGCCAGGCCTCCCTGTCCTCCACTAGCTTCCTGAGTTCGCCCAATTTCATATTCATTGCTTCGGTGACACTATCTAACCATCTCATCCTCTGTCGCCCCCTTCTCCTTTTGCCTTCAATCTTTCCCAGCATGAGGGTCTTTTCTAAAGAGTCCTCTCTTCTCATCAGGTGGCCAAAGTATTGGAGCTTCAGCTTCAGCATTTGTCCTTCCAGGGAGCAATCAGGCTTGACTTCCTGGAGAATTGACCGATTGGATCTCTTTGCAGTCCAGGGGACTCTCAAGAGTCTTCTCCAACACCATAATTCAAAAGCATCGATTCTTCGACGCTCTGCCTTTCTTATGGTCCAGCTCTCACAGCCATACATGGCTACTGGGAAAACCATCGCTTTGACTATGCGAACCTTTGTTGGCAGGGTGATGTCTCGGCTTTTGATTAAGCTATCTAGGTTCACCATAGCTTTCTTCCCAAGAAGTAAACGTCTTTTAATTTCATGGCTGCAGTCACCATCTGCGGTGATCTTGGAGCCCAGGAAAATAAAGTCTGTCACTGCTTCCATTTCTTCCCCTTCTATTTGCCAGGAAGTGATGGGAGTGGTTGCCATGATCTTAGTCTTTTTAATGTTGAGCTTCAAACCAATTTTGGCACTTTCCTCTTTCACCCTCATCAAAAGGTTCTTTAGGTCTTCCTCACTTTCTGCCAGTAGAGTGGTATTGTCTGCATATCTGAGGTTGTTGATGTTTCTCCCAGCAATCTTGATTCCAGCTTGTGAGTCATCCAGCCCTGCCTTCCTCATGATGTACTCTGCGTATAAGTTAAATAAGCAGGGTGACAATATACAGCCTTGTCGTACTCCTTTCCCAATTTTAAACCAGTCGGTTGTTCCATGTCCAGTTCTAACTGTTGCTTCCTGACCCGCATAAAGGTTTCTCAGAAGGCAGATCAGGTGGTCTGGAACTCCCATCTCTTCAAGAACTTGCCACAGTTTGTTGTGATCCACACAATCAAAGGCTTTAGCATAATCAATGAAGCAGAGGTAGATGTTTTTCTGGAACTCTCTTGCTTTCTCCATGATCCAGCGAAGGTTGGCAATTTGATCTCTAGTTCCTCTGCCTCTTCGGAAACCAGCTTGTACATCTGGTAGTTCTCGATTCACATACTGCTGAAGCCGAGCTTGTAGGATTTTGAGCATGACCTTGCTAGCATGTGAAATGAGTGCAATGGTGCGGTAGTTCGAGCAATCTTTGGCATTGCCCTTCTTTGGGATTGGAATGTAAACTGATCTTTTCCAGTCTTGTGGCCACTGTTGGGTTTTCCAAATTTGCTGGCATATGGAGAGCAGCACTTGGACAGCATCATCTTTTAAGATTTGGAGTAATTCTGCTGGAATGCTGTCACCTCCACTAGCTTTGTTGTTAGTGAGGCTTTCTAAAGCCCACTTGACTTCACTCTCCAGGATGTCAGGTTCGAGCTCAGTGACTGTACCACTGTGGTTATCAGGAACATTTAGATCGGCCTTATAGAGTTCCTCTGTGTATTCTTGCCACCTCTTCTGAATCTCATCTGCTTCTGTTAGGTCCTTGCCATTTTTGTCCTTTATTGTGCCTACCTTAGCATGAAATTGTCCTTTGACATCTCCAATTTTCTTGAAAAGATCTCTAGTCCTCCCCATTCTGTTGTTTTCCTCTATTTCTTTGCATTGCTCATTTAGAAAGGCCTTCCTATCTCTCCTTGCTGTTCTCTGGAAATCTGCATTCAGTTGGGTATATCTTTCCCTTTCTCCCTTGCTTTTGGCTTCTCTCCTTTCCTCAGCTATTTGTAAAGCCTCGTCAGACAGCCACTTTGCCTTCTTGCATTTCTTCCTCTTTGGGATGGTTTTAGTTGCTGCCTCCTGTACAATGTTACAGACCTCCGTCCAAAGTTCTTCAGGCACTCTGTCTACCAAATCTAAGCCCCTAAATCTATTTGTCACCTCCACTGTATATTCATAGGGGATCTGATTTAGGTCATACGTGGAGGGCCTAGCGGTTTTCCCTACTTTTTTCAGTTTAAGCCTGAATTTGGCAAGAAGAAGCTGATGATCTGAGCCACAGTCAGCTCCAGGTCTTGTTTTTACTGCCTGTATGGAACTTCTCCATCTTTGGCTGCAAAGAATGTAATCAATCTGATTTCGATGTAGACCATCTGGTGAAGTCCATGTGTACAGTCGCCGTTTGTGTTGCTGGAAAAGGGTGTTTGCTATGACTAATGTGTTCTCCTGACAGAACTCTATCAGTCTTTGCCCTGCTTCATTTTGTACTCCAAGACCAAACTTGCCTGTTATTCCTATTACCTCTTGACTGCCTACTTTAGCATTCCAATCCCCTATGATGAGAAGGACATCTTTTTTTGGGTGTTAATTCTAGAAGCTGTTCTAGGTCTTCATAGAAGCGGTCAACTTCTTCCTCATCAGCACCAGTGGTTGGGGCGTAGACTTGGATTACTGTGATGTTGAAAGGTTTGCCTTGGATCCGAATGGAAATCATTCTATCATTTTTGAGGTTATACCCCAGTACTGCTGTTCTCACTCTCTTGTTCACGATGAAGGCTACTCCATTTCTTCTAAGGGATTCCTGCCCACAGTAGCAAATATAATGGTCATCTGAATTAAATTCTCCCATTCCTGTCCACTTTAGTTCACTAACTCCCATGATGTCGATGTTCAGCCTTGACATCTCACGTTTGACCACACCTAGCTTGCCTTGATTCATAGATCTGACGTTCCAGGTTCCTATGTAGTATTGTTCTTTGCAGCATCGCACTTTCCTTTCACTTCCAGACACATCCACAGCTGAGCTTCCTTTCAGTTTTGGCCCAGCTACTTCACTCTTTCTGGAGCTACTAGTACTCGTGTTCTGCTCTTCCCCAGTAGCATAATGGACACCTTCCGACCTGAGGGTCTCATCTTCCAGTGTCATATCGTTTAGCCTTTTTGTTCTGTAATCCATAGGGTTTTCTTGGCAAGAGTACTGGAGTGGGTTGCCACTTCCTTCTCCAGCGGACCACGTTTAGTCAGAACTCTCTGCTGTGACCTGTCCATCTTGGGTAGCCCTACATGGCATAGCTCACAGCTTCATTGAGCTACTCAAGCCCCTTCGCCACGACAAGGCAGTGATCCATGAAAGGGAGCCTTTCAGCGTACTCTGACCCAAATAGGCTGTTTTCCCCATTTGAGTCAGGAGAACTTATTTGCTATTTGCAGATCAGTTATTTGGTTCAGAGCTTTGGAGTCGACCTAACATATCAAAGCGGCCTGTTTTCCACCTTCAGTCTGTTTCAGTCTGTGAAACGTGTTGTTTCACATTGCAATATCTGTGCCTGTATTTGGTCCCTGATTATACCAGAGCATAAAGATCTGTTCAAATCAGTGTGCACACTGAATATGAATGAAGAAAAGGGGGCTGGAGGTGTTTTGTTTTCAAACAGAATTATAAAATGATGTGTATGCATAAGAACATAAGAAGAGCCCTGCTGGATCAGGCCAAAGGCCCATCTAATCTAGTTTCCTGTATTTCACTGTGGTCCACAAGATGCCTCAGGAGCACATGAGACAACAAGATGCCTGCATCCTGTTGCCACTCCTTTGCACCTGGCATTCGGAAGTAGCCTATTACTAACGTAAGGAGGTTGCACCACCCATCATCGCTTATAGCTCACGATGAACATTTCCTCCAAAATCTGTCCAATCCTCTTTTAAAGGCGCCTAAGCCAGATGCCATCACCACCTCCTGTGGCAAGGAGTTTCACAGATTAATTATCTGCTGGGAAAAAAGTATCTCCTTTTATTTGTTCCCACTCTCTCAGCACTCAATTTTAGTGAATGCTCCCCTGGTTTGGGTAGAGAGGGAGGGAAAAGAATAATACAGGGCTATCGAGAGAGGGAAAAGAATAATACAGGGCTATTTTCAAGTTGTTTAATAATGACCTCGATGTGAGCACAAGGGAGTAAAACACACACCTGCGCATATGCGCATATGCGCACGCACACACTAAATGCTAGCAGCTGCAAAGGGTAATGGCAACCATGGTTTGGATCAGGAAGGGCTGAGAGAATGAAGGCAAGATTCAGTTTAAGTCAACATTTAGCAAAGGGCAGTGTCCACACATTGCCACCTTTTGAAGCAAATGGCAAACATGAAAGCAGAAAGTGAAGTGAAGCAAAGGGGCCGAGACAGGATAACTCACTAGTTTTGGAAAATATGTATAAAGGAACAATGCTGGATAACAAACTGAGATGAGAGAAAATCACAAGTGTGTGTCCATATTAAGGACTAACAGCACAATTCTTTCTTTGAGTTACGTCTGTTGGACAAAGAGAGGATCACCTCCCAATTCCCTTCACCAGTAGATTCTGAGGACAGGAACAATCCAGATCCAACTACACATTAAAAGAAAGGCATGTGAACTGTTCTTCCTTTTGCTTTTTAGGGTTTTGGTTGTTGTTGTTGTTGTTGTTGTTTGGTGTGTGTGTGTGCAAATAGTGCACTTAGGGAACCAAAGAGTATGGACCTATGGCAGAGGGTGGGGGCAGTTAGGGGATTGTCAGCCCCCCCCCAATGTTCCTGTTCATGATCCAGCAGTGTTGGGAAGTTCCTTTTCGCCCATGGTGGTCATCTGTGTTGAATCAAATTCCCGAGTGGCAAAAAACGCAGATGAGAAGGGCTTAACTCACCATATATACCTGTGTGCGGAAAATCAGATCTGTTCAGATCATATTTCCCAGATCTTTGCACATTGCTGGGTCAAGGTGTTACGTGATTCTGGCGTCACCTCAGTTTGTGCCTCAGCAACCAGAACGTGTGGGGCTGCCTTGGATTGCCAGCTCATTCTCTCACCCAACATCTGAAAGTCTGCACTGCACTTCTCTATTGGCCTTGGACAGACAATATCCTTCACTACTCACTTTGTGCATGGGTAAAAGCTCAGCCCTCAACAGGAGAGTGACAGAGTAAAAGTGTAATAATAATGATGAACTCCAAACGAATGGTTCTGCCTGAAGAATCATGCCTGACAGCACAAGAATGGACAGCATTTAGAAGTCTCCTAGCCCTCTGATTCTAGGGGTTGTGATACTGGGTGGAACAAGAGTTATAAAAAAGGCAAACTGGGAATGAGGAGGATATAAATAGTGCTTGTTGCAGAAGCCAGTTCTCTGTACTTTGGCATGAAACCTGAATATGCAAAACCGTGGAATTGAGCCTGCA
Organism: Lerista edwardsae; assembly: GCA_029204185.1. Classification (NCBI taxonomy): domain Eukaryota; kingdom Metazoa; phylum Chordata; class Lepidosauria; order Squamata; family Scincidae; genus Lerista; species Lerista edwardsae. The sequence continues at coordinate 12,437 of JAJKFI010039651.1, read as the reverse complement.
TAAGTAATGAAGTATTCAACCCTGTAGTGAAGCATTCCGTTAACTGCTGCTAATCCTAGATATCATTCTGCATTGCTATGAAAGAAAAAGAAAAAAATTGTCGATGGTTGGTAGGGATTTGGCAGTTCTCTTTCCACCCATTACTGGCCCATGGGAATGTGATCTCAGGAATTTGGCTTGCTCTGCTGGAGGTGGTATCTTTCATAAACATCAGCAATGGCCCATTTTAAGTAGGATGCAAAGCAGCAACAAATCCTCACAGAGGCTCCATGGCCATGGCATGCTGGATAAGAACAGACAAACCCATAATGATGTGCTAGTTTGTAAGCTGACATGGGTAAGACATGGGTAAGACATGGGTAAGACATAAAAACATGGGTTTTTATGCCATGATGAATGTATTCTATGAATGGTAGTGAAGTCGGCCAGTCATCAGATCCCCTCCAGCAGTGTTTCTCAAACTGTCAGTCGGGACCAGTGATGTCATCCGGGCGCGCCAGGAACCGGAACTCCTGGATGATTGGCAGCCCTCCACCCCTATGGTGGAGGCCAGCCACGCCTCCCTGTGCCTCCCTGTGCATCGAATCAAATCGCTCCATTTCAGAGCGATTCGGATGCGCAGGAGGGCGGGTGGGCCCAGGAGCAGCTCGCCCATCCTCGGGAGAGGCGGCGCGGCCCGGGCCCGTCCGCGGAACTAGCGGAACGGCGTACCGGGCTGTTCCGCCAGGATGACACCGCTGGTCGGGACCCACTTGGTGCATCAGGACCTGATGTCAGGTGTGTCGTGGAAAGCTAGGAGCAGCCATCTTGAACACTGCAGACATTACTCTTGCTATATTCCTTTTGTGAGTGTTAACAGTTTAATCTTCGAGGGTTGATTAAATTAAAACAGTTTAATTTTCAAGTGAATTCCGTGCTTTACATACTATTATGTCTTAGGGTGCAATCCTACCCAGCGCTGGAATGGGCGAGGCTGGCTGACCAGCGCCATATCCAATGCTGGGTCAGGAAGTCTGGAGCCCCTCCCCCCACAGCAAAGGCACATTCACACCCTTGCCGTTGAGGGGGCTCCAGCCTCCCCTATGCGCTCCTTGGCTTTGCGCCTGCTAAACAGCAGGCATAGAGCCGAGGAGACTGCGCGGCCCAAATCAGCCCAAACTTTATGGTCGAATCCAAGGCCTGCCTCCCTCCTGCCCACCCACATCCTGCCCACACCCCTCCCAGAATCGCCCTCCCCCCGCCCACTCCACTCCCCAAAATGGCACCTCTCTCCCACCAGCCGATTTCGGTTTTGCTTTAGCTGGTTGCTTTAAAGCGGGTTACTTCAGTGCCGACGCAAGGGTGCCGCTCAGTGCCCTGCATTGCCTCTAAGTGCACAGCGGCAACACAACACCTTTGCGTCACCGCTGCTATTCTTGCTTTCTGTCAGGGATGATTTATGGTTGTGCAATTGCTGCTATCCAAGAATGGCAGTTTGTCATTTTATCATGTCACAATGACTGCACTCACTGCTTGATGATGTCACTTCTCTATGACATCATTTCCAGATAAATGACATCATTTCCAAACGGGTCTCAACACAAGTGTAATTCTAAAAAGTGAGTCCTGTTCAACCATGTTTGAGAACCACTTTCCGACATAATTTTCCGACAGAATGTTTGAGAACCACTTTCCGACAGCAAATAGGTCTGGGGTGGTTGTGGAGGCTGCCTGAACTTCCCATTATAAATATCTACACATAGGATTTTTTATCCTTTTATGTGGTCCTTTTTGTAGCACTGTACGGAAGTCATTTACATTCAAAATAAACTCTGCACACCTTCAACAGTGTTACTGAAACCATACAGTCCAGCTTGTGCTTTTCAAAAACTAAAGGAGTTTAAACTTGTATTTCTTTAGGTCACATTGAAGGGGAAGTTTGGGGCCAGCCTCTCATAATTAGTAAACCAGGAGAGCACATTAGAAGGGGGACCAGGATGGGTTTGTACACACCCGTAATATTGCTCTAGGGTTAGCATTGTCTGATAAAGGCCCTGCAGGTATCTTGTGAGCAATAGATGATCTCTTAGACTAAGGTCCTGCTTCTATGCGGGCTACAGCTGGCAGAACAGGCATACGCATGATTGAAAACATGTCATAAAACATGTCATTGTGACTGCGCAGAGGCCGGTGCTGCCAGTGATGCGGCCTCTGTTGGCTGGAGTGTTGCCTGGCGACCAGGAGTATGTCCAGCGGGAAGGTGTGGGGAGAGCAGAATGGGCCAGGGAAGGGTGTCTCTAAGCAGGGGAGTCCTCGACTGGTAAGGGAGGTGGGGATGGCAGCAAAAGCTGCTGCCATGTCCTATTCCCCCCTATTGTGCCTGAAAGCAGTGATGTCATTCAGGGGGAACGGACCAGAACGGGCGTTGCGGATCCTAACGGGCTCCGTGGCTGGTTCCGGGTTCCCGACAAGTGCCAATCAAAAGTGAGTTCCTGTTCCTAAATCATTTGAATGACACCACTGCCTGAAAGCCCTACGCGGCCTACTTAAATCTGCATGAATGATTGAGGAGACGCATTGGGGCTGCCTGTGGCTTTTCCCTTACTCTGAGGAGACCTCCAGCTGTCCCCATGGGACACAGCGGCAGCCATTTCAGTTCTACTGTACTGCAGCGCTGGCAGCCAGGATAGGAGTGGGCTGTAAGACATTGTTTCTAAGACACAAAAACATTGCGAATGGCTCTAAGCATGCATTTAAGAGCTAAGATTCGTAAACTTTCCACATCACCGAAATGCCAGATAATTGTGTGCAGTGGACCTCTTAAATGTTTTAATCAACAAGTATCTACTGTACAGTACTAGGAACACATTAGGCAAATATATTAAAGTGGCCATATTGCGTGGTTTGTCTTTCATGTAGCTGTAGCCTTAATAAAATTTCAGAAAGTTGATTTTTAATTCTACTTTGGCATTCTGACAAAAGAACAGCATTCTTTGGAAGTGTTTGTTCAATGTCTATTTTTTCCCCTACGCTAATTTCAACTTTTATTGCTTCATTTTGAATATACTGATTAAAGTAATATTAAGACTTGCAAAGCTTCTGCCAAAGAAAATGAAAGAGTGAAATTATGTATATTTAATTAGATACAGTTCTTATTTAGGCACTATTCCTTCTTGTTCTTTAAGGTTGAATTCTTATCAAGTAAACTCTTAAATCACTCAGCTTATTAGTTGATGCGGGGGTGGGGATTGACAAACTTTAATATTTTAGACCTGTTCCATGAAAATGAAGCTAATGTACTATATAGCTACAGTATCGGAACATCATGTATTACTTTGTTATTCAAATCAGGAATTATTCTAATGGGCAGCCCAATCCACTGTAATTGCCCATGCAGTGATGCCGCGGCCCCAATGCAGCATCTGCAGTACCCTGCAGGGAGAGTTTCAGCATATTGAGTCTTCCTTGGGGTAAGGAAACATTTGCCCAAGGGTTAGCTGCAGCTGCTGCCATGGGTCAGCTCAGACCTGTGCCAGTGATATCACTGGTATAGCTCCACGTTGACCCATGAACGTGGAACTGGACCGGGAAGGGGGTTAGGATTTGGCCTGTATCATTGCTGCTGAATGGGCAGTAATGATACAGATATGACCTTCTTGGGCCAGATCTCCTCTCCACCCTGCCCCATTTCCTACCCATCCTTCCACTCCCACCCTTTGCCACCCCATCCCTCCTCCTTACCCTGTGTGGCTTTACCTATATGGCGATGCAGTCTTGGGCAAACCTGGGAGAAGCAAAGAACCTCTGGAGGAGCTGGAACTGGGCCTTCCGAGCTTGGAAACAGCGTGTTGTTGCAGCGCGAATGTAGGAAACCCAATTTTTGCAATTTTTATTTTGTATTTAAAATCATAGAAACATAGAGTTGGAATCGACCTGCAAGGTCATCTAGTCCAACACACTGCCTGCAGCAGAAAACCCTCCATTATCTCCAGCAGGTGCCTGTCAAGCCTCTGCTTGAAGGTCTCCAGTGAGGGAGAATCTACCACCTCCTTCGGCAATCTGTTCCACTGTTGAACCGCCCTTATTGTCAAGAAATTCTTCCTGATGTCCAACTGGAATCTCCCATATAACATCCCTTCAGATATTTGACGAGTGCTATCATATCCTCTCTCAGCCTTCTCTAAGCTAAACATACCAAATTCCCTCAACCTTTCCTCATAGGACTTGTTAGAACCCCTGCTAACTGGGCAAGATACACTTTTTCCAAGTGGTGCTCTTCTTATATTTAGCAGGGGGAGAGTAATTGTCCCTCTTCACCCCAGCACAGTGTCTTTTCTAGTGGCTGTTGCTGGTGGTGTTCTGCATTTTTTTTAAAGATTGTGAGCCCTTTGAGGACAGGGAGCCATTTAATTATTATTATTATTTGCCTGTGAACCGCTTTTTGAACTTCTTGTTAAAAAGCGATCCATATATAATTTTTGATTGATTGATTTTCCAGATTCCTGATTATTTTTGTTGCTCTTCTCTGAACCTGCTCCAGTTTGCTCGGAACCTTCTCCAAAGCTGTATATAAACGAAGGATTGAACAACTTTTTGAGAGCTCGGACTCCCGTCAGGTATGGCAAGGTTTGCGACAAATTACGGGACAGAGTAACAAGAACAGCTTGACTTGCTGCAGTGATTCCTTGGCAGAGCAACTAAATCAATTCTTCGGCCGCTTTGAGGCGGGAACAGGAACAACTATCGCCCCGACATCTGAAATTGAGAGAACATCAATGTCTAACACTGACATACAACCTCTCCTACTGCAAATTTCTGATGTGAGGCAGGTCTTCCAGAAGGTTAATATTCGTAAAGCAGCTGGACCAGATGGAATTATGGGACGAGTTGTTAGGGACTGTGCTGCAGAGTTGGCTGGAGTATTTATGGATATATTCAACCTATCTTTGCTGCTGTGTTCTGTCCCAACGTGTTTGAAAACATCTATCATAGTACCAGTCCCTAAGCAGTCCGTAGTGGCATCTCTTAACGATTATAGACCTGTGGCCTTAACACCTGTCATCATGAAATGTTTTGAGAGACTGGTGTTGAATTATGTTAAGGCTAGTCTACCACCCACTTTGGACTCATATCAATTTGCCTATAGGAGCAACAGATCTACGGATGATGCTGTGTCTATTGTTGTTCACATGGTATTGCGACATTTGGAACAACAAGGTACTTATGCAAGGCTGTTATTTGTGGACTACAGTTCGGCTTTTAATACGATATTACCTAGTAGGCTGTTTCTCAAGATGCGCAGTCTGGGCATACATCAGAAGATCTGCCTGTGGTTAAAGGATTTTCTGACAAACAGGCCACAGTCAGTAAGGATGGGATCCCATTACTCTTCTACTCTAATATTAAGCACAGGAGCCCCTCAAGGCTGTGTGCTAAGCCCCTTCCTTTATTCCCTGTACACATATGACTGCACGCCACTGTATAGCACCAATGCTATTATTAAATTTGCTGACGATATGACAGTAGTGGGGCTCATCAATGAGAACGATGAGACTGCGTACAGAAAGGAAGTTCAGGGGCTGATACTGTGGTGTAAAGAAAACCATCTTACACTTAATGCCAAAAAAACTAAAGAGCTTATCATTGATTTTAGGAGGAAGAGAGATGCGCATTTGCCTTTGCTTATAAATGGTGAGGAGGTGGAAAGGGTTGGCAGTTTCAAATTTCTGGGTACCTACATTTCATCGGACCTCACATGGACATTAAATACCGATATGCTAGTGAAGAAGGCGCAGAAGAGGCTGTACTTCCTAAGGGTGCTTGGGAGGATGAACCTTTCTCAGCGTCTACTTCTGGCTTACTACCGTAGCACCATTGAGAGTGTCCTTACATACAACATTTTAGTATGGTATGGGAGCAGCTCTGTAGGGGATAAAAAGGCACTACAGAGAATTATTAAAGTGGCCCAGCATACCATCGGGCTCCAGCTACCCACCCTTGAAGATATTTTCACCACCCGCTGTTTAAGGAAAGCACATAATATCCTTAGAGACTTTTCCCATCCAGCTTACAACTTTTTTGAATTGTTGCCTTCTGGCAGAAGGTATAGGACTATTAAAACTCGGACAACACGTTTTAAGAACAGTTTTTACTCTAGAGCCATAACAGCATTGAACAATGAACTGAAGTACCAGTAGATAGGGGCAGTCGGACTGTATTATTTCCTATTGTGTGGATGTTTATCATTCCCTATTGTGTGGATTTCCTGTTGTGTATTATTTCCTATTGTGTGGATGTTTGTGTTTCAGAGGAGGAATTTTTTGAAGGGGGGCGGGGAGTGTGGGGATTGGGGGGGATTGTTGGGAATTCAATGTGTGTGTTGGTTTGGTCTCCGGGTGTCAACGAATTTCATTGTATTGTGTAATACAATGACAATAAATAATAATAATAATAATAATAATAATAAATAAATAATAATAATTTATTTAAAGACCACTGGGACCCCGGCATCCGCTGTGAGTCAAGTCTGCCAATGCCAGAACCGTAGATGCTGGGTTTCCACTGTATTTCATGGACCTACTATCTGTGGTCATCTTGTGTTTGGAAGCCTCAGGCCCTCTGCCACAAAGCAGTATCAGAATGTAGCAAATCGCAAAAGAGAAGCAGTAGGCAGGATAAGAAAAAAATGCAGATTTTCTGCAGCTCATTGCTTCCCTGCAAATCCATTGCAATCTTTTTGCTAGTGAATTTCTAAGCACAGCAAACATGCATCCAGGACTCTGGAAGGGAGGAGAATAAAAAAATACCCACAACTTGGCTGTGGACCATGTTGTTTCAACCTCTGTACAGTAGTTTTAAAAGCAATCTTTAGAGGTTTTATGAAGGGTTGCCTTTTGTAGAAATTTATAGGTTAAGCTCATAACTCACAAATAGAAACCATTAATGGGGTCACCCGGAGGAAAGAACTTTGGATTTGTTTCAAACCAAACAAAATTCTTGACGGGATATATAATCAGTTAAAACTGATCAGCTCTACATTTTACAGAGGAAGAAACAATCTTTTCAGCTAAGTTCCTATTCCTGGATGTCTTTTGCTTTTAGGAAAAAAAACAATCCTTTACAAAGCTTTTATTCCAGATACTGGTTGCTAAAATGGGATCCTAAGCTTCTGGGCTTTATTGCAGGTGTAAGGGGAAAACTTAAGAGGCTGAGATTCAAAGGACAACAAAATAAATAGAGGATGAAATGCCATCAATTTACAGCTGAGAGCACAAAATGAAAAGAAGATGAAAGGAGAAGAAGGCACATTTTTTTACATACATCCTTTCTTACTCTTCAGATGAATTTAAGATTAACTCCAAACGCGCCAATCTGAAATGGGAATGATCTTCTATTGATTAACAGCACAATCCTATTTTCGCTGCGCTGTCGCGAACATGCCTAGAGGGATGTTCTTTTCCCTCTCTCACAACACCAGAACCAGGGGGCATCCACTAAAATTGAGTGTTGGGAGAGTTAGAATGAATAAAAGGAAATATTTTGTTTACCCAGCTGTAATTAAGCTGTGGAACTCCTTGCCACAGGAGGTGGTGATGGCGATGGCATCTGGCCTAGGAGCCTTTTAAAAGGGGATTGGACAGATTTCTGGAGGAAAAGTCCATCATGGGCTAAGCTTCTTTGTGTTAGTAGTAGGCTACTTCAGAATGCCAGATGCAAGGCAGTGGCAGCAGGATGTAGGCATCTTGTCTCGTGTGCTCCCTAAGGCACCTGGTTGGCCACTGTGAGATAGAGGAAGCTGGACTAGATGGGCCTTCGGCCTGATCCAGTGGGGCTCTTCTTATGTTCTTAAAAGATGCCCAGCAATGTACTACTCAATGTGCTTCTCATAGAGCCAGCACTTTCCTTGCATTGTTGGCTCTCTTGCCATCTGCCATAGCAGCCATGGAAGGCAGAATGGGGGCACGGAGAGGGCAAAACTGGGCAGGGAGGGGTGGAAAGTTTGCGGGAGTGGGTGGATTCAGCAGCAAATGGTGTCAAACTCAAGAAGAGCCAAAATTTCTTTTTGGAGTAAATAGCTCCACATAAAGCCTAATGGCCCTGTCCCAGCGACGAACAAAGGCCCGAGCGCGCCCATGGCAGGCGACGAAACCGTGCCCCCAGGACGTCACCCCGCCCCTTTGTGTCGCTCCGACACACCTCCCTGCACCTGGAAATGCTCCGTTTCGGAGCGTAACGGAGGCGAAGGAGGGCAGGGGGGGCGATGAGCGCGTGGTTTCCCCCACGAACTGCGCGCAATGGCCCCGCCGCTGCCCAGCGCCCATGGCTCGCGCCACCCCGGGCTACAGGTCAGATATGCGGCTGCACAATCCTATGGTGGATCTTGCATGACAGCAGATCTTCCAATTTCCTCGTATAAAATCAATCAATAAACAGCATTTATATACAGCTTTTCAACACAAAGTTCACAAAGTGGTTTACAAGCAAATAATAATAAAGTATAATAAAGTATAATAAATGATACAGGCAAATAAAAAGGCCTAGCAATGGTGCAAATGTGGATCCACTATATCTAAACACATAACTGGCTAGTTTTGGCATACAAGTATAGTCTCCTATGTGTGCTTTTGTCTGTTTTTGAAGGTGAAATTGTATGAAGAATGAATGATAAAATATTATTCTCTGCAGCAGAAGACATGTTGCATTTAGTTCAGGCATCTTTAGATGGTCTAAATCCTTAAATCAGAACAATTATCCTAAAGGTCCCTTAAACCAAAGAGGAACTGACAATTACCCTTGGGTAGGAAATATATGTCACCTTATTTGGTATGAACAAATACTATTGTTAAGTGATTAATTGTTTTATCCCTTTAGGCTTATAAAAATAGATACACCTCTGGGTAAGTCATAACCACTGAATCATTAACATCCCAACATGAAAGAAGTACATAATTTACAATGTAAATTGATGTATTAAAAATCCCTATTCCTTAAGATGTTGAACCTTTTTTCACAGAAAGAAAGAAAAAAACACTTTATTTTCTAACAGTCCTGTTCAGGATAGAACATGTAAAGACTTCACAAGACAAAGGGAAACTGGTCGGCCTCAAAGAGAAACTACTGATGAACTTTGCCCCAAAGAAAATGATTCCCTAAACATTATTTAGGGCACTAATGTCTTTTTAACAATATCATCGAAGGATGATTATTTTTCATAGGACATGTTCAAGCTGTCCTAATGGATGATGGCTGGCATGCATCACACAATTGATTGCAAAAGTGGGCTCAAGCCAGATCTAGTTGTATGCATTTAGTCAGAAGCCTAGTGGCTAGATGGCGACTTAGCTGCCAGCTACAAAATGGGGATGATAATAATACAAAGCTTATAGAGATGCTGTAAGAACAACATCAGCTGCATACATATGGAGTGCTTTGCACACTCAGAGCACAACCCTAACCTGGAGTTAGGCTGGCACAGTTAGGCCAACAAATTTTGGCAAGTGCAAAGGCCACCATAAAGCACGTTTGGACAACTCTTGGAGTCAGGGAGGATCCCCCCCAAGACAGACTTTGCCCGTGCCCCATGGGTGTCGTTGAATCAACGGAGCATCTTCTTTTTCATTGCCCCATCCACATTGAGGCTAGAGAGAAATTCTTAGCTCCTCTTCAGCAATTAAATCCCTCACTTGTGGGTCATGAATATCTGAAGCATCTTCTAGCTTCAACTGATTCTTTCATAATTAGCCAATTAGCTACGTTTATTTTTTATGTTGTGGTCTCCAATTCTAAGCGTGTCTCAAAGGTTTTTTGATTTGATTTGAGTCAGGGAGGATGGGGCATGTCTGTGTGCTGGCCTTTCTGACTCCAACAGCACAAACCTATTCATGTCTACTCAGAAGTAAGCCCCATTGTGTTCAATGAGGCTTACTCCCAGGAAAGTGTGTATAGGATTGCAGCCTGAGAGTGATCCAAACATATTATGTGGTGTCCCTTGAAACTTTGCTGGCCTAATTGTACCGGCCTAACTCCAGGTTAGGACTGCGCTCTCAGAAAGTGCTATATATTAATAGTAGTAGTTCCAGATAGGCTCAAAAGACTTATTTCACAACATTGGCACCCAGTGGTGTCATTCAAATGATTTAGGAACAGGAACTCACTTTTGATTGGCACTTGTCGGGAACCCGGAACCAGCCACGGAGCCCGTTAGGATCCGGAACGCCCGTTCTGGTCTGTTCCCCCTGAATGACATCACTGTTGGCACCCCCCAATAAGGACGCAGGACAGAGCCTTGGTATGATGATCATTTATTGAATTAAATAAAATCACAATAAACTTAACCTGCCACAGGGAAAACTTCACTAGGGAACAAACCCCAAGAATGCTGGAAGCTACTTGATCGTGGGGAAACGGCCTGGCCGTTTACCTCCCCATAGCCCCAATGGATGTGACATCCTGGTTCCAGGCACCACCCAACCCAGAGTTGGGTTAACCTATCCCAGCCAACAGCAGGCCAGCACCGACTTCCCCAGGCAAAGCCCTGTGTTGGCCTTTGCATAAACCAGCCAAGGACTCACCAGCCAGTCTCCCAGCCCAGACAGTGTTGTCAGAGTGGTCCTGGCTCACCCCCTGACCTTGCTTACCTCAGCATGTACGCCGGCCCCCATCCTGGCTACCCAGCCAGCACATTACCTGTCACACGGCACAAACTGAAGTTAGTTTCTCACATGGGCCCCAACCAGTGGTGCAATTCAAATGAATTAACAACCGGTTCTATGACGTCATAGCTGGAGCCAAAAAAAACCCGAAGCCAGCCGAGGTAAGCGAGTGGGCAGGGCCTGGCCATTTAACAACCGGTTCTATAGAACCTGGCCGAACCCCCTGAATTTCACTACTGGCCCCAACAACAGCTGCCCTATGCCTGCCTCCGGTCAAACATGCAGCCAATTGGCTGCATGCATTCTCTCATCTCTGTCTAGCTTTGCAGAGGGGAACCACACAAGTGCTGGCTGGGCTTTCAGGCCCTAGCAGAATTAGCATTATGCTCAGTAGCGTAGTCGGAGAGGGTGGCTCAGTAAGTACTGCAGGCACACAATGTACAGTGTAAGCTGCCTAACTCACTTGCCATTGGAGTCATTCGAACCAATCCTCAAGTGCCTGCACATTGCTGTCGCTACCCCAAATGCCTCCGATGGTGAGTGGGCTGCTTATACTGCACATTGTTGTGCCTGCAGTACTTACCACACTGCTCCCCTCTGGCTATGCTACTGATTGTGCTGTAACATAGGAAGCTATTCTATTCTAAATCAGACTATTGGTCAATGTTCACCAGAAGCAGCAGCTCTGCAAGGTTACAGAATGGAAAATCTCAAAATTTTCAAAATCTTCAGGCAGGACCAATTTAGATGGTATTGCCTAGTTGCTAAACCATCTGATTATCACTTGATTATTCTAATACTTTCTACTTTGGTCATTATTATTTTTAGGCATTCTTGTCAATTTGTTTCCCCATATTAATGTTCCCTTAGAAAAGTGGTTCCCAAAACTTTTAGCATCGGGATCCATCTAAAAAACAGTTTCACTTCATCAGCAGCTCAAGCCTTGGTGGCTCTAATGGTAATTGGGCATCAGTGCTTTCCCCCTCCCCCCAAAGCAGCAAGTTGTTTAACCCTTGATGCACTGAACCTAATCTGCCTTTCAGATTAGAATTGGTGGGTTTCACGAACCACCCAAAATTGAGTTGTGACCAATGCCCTAGAAGACAGTTCTGCCGAATTTTTTTGGCAGGGGGCTTACTCACCAGTATATAGAACTGAACTGCAGTATTAGGCAATAGATATAAAATGCAATGCTCATATTTGATGGTGAGGTCTCATGCCACAATAACTGATTTCTGAAATATTTCAGATTTTAATTTGAGGGGAATTACCATTGCATGGTTATATGACAAGATTTTATCCTTTGATTTCATTGCTATTTACTATATGAAAAAAATAATTCATTTGTTATAACATGGTAGACAAGAGTATTTTTCTTTTGTTTCTAACCCATTCCTAAAGGACTGGGGTGGGTGGGAATTATGCCCAATTCTCAAATTTATAATAGGATTCGTGCTGCTTTCTGCAAAATCCTGCCATTTTTAATGATATTGTCCTTCTATATTAACTCACTGGAAGATATTGCTTTTCTTAATCTACTCAACTGCTGAGTCTGATATCTGATGTAAAGAATAAATTGCAGAAACCTTGCATGTGTTTAATGCTATTTTAATAAGCATCTCCCAAATGTTCCTTTCCCCTTTTCCCTTCGGCAACATGCTGAATAATACAAGTTCTGATTTGATTTCTGCTACTTTACAAAATGTGTTCCCATAGCCCTTTCTTGCAATGACCTCAGCATCATAAATGGCATCAGGCATCTCTCTCTCTCTCTCTCTCTCTCTCTCTCTCTCTCTCTCTCTCTCT
>JAJKFI010039650.1:19725-32399 GCA_029204185.1 Lerista edwardsae | reverse complement strand
TCTCTCTCTCTCTCTCTCTCTCTCTCTCTCTCTCTCTCTCTCTCTCTGTGTGTGTGTGTGTGTGTGTGTGTGTGTGTGTACACACCACTTCCAAAAGTCACAGGGGTATTACCAGCCAAGTATCAGCAGCTTATTTGTTGCCTGAATTGTAAATGGAATGAAAGAAGATAGATGAAGAGGATTGCCAACTGTTGTTGACATCCAACTACATGCTTAAAGATGTCTCCATTCATTAGCCGATTATGGTACCCTGCCAAATGTGAAAATGAGATGCAAGATACAGCCTGTACATTTATCACTGTGAGGCAAGAAACCTGCCACTGTTGGTTAGGCAGAGTGTACTTGTAGACATGAGTTGTCCACTCTGATTATTGGTCTCAATCTGTTTCCAGTGGCAACCTTAAGCGGTGACAGCATTGTCTCCATCTGTGTCCCCACCAGAGAGTTTGAGTCTTAACAGTTAAAGTTCTGAAATAATCTTACAGATGCAATTATCTGATTGCTTAGGGATTGTTCCAGCTGGTCTACGATAACAGGCTGTACCTACATAAACTGTCCGGGCTCATCCTTTCGGCTCTGCAAGCCAAATTACAATTAGTTAGCATGGTCTCTCATTAGGATCGGTGTCTGCCATGTGATAGCTTTGTTTCCATTTGCTCAAGTGTAACTTCTCTCCTGGTATGTCGTGTTGGAATCCCATCATCTTTGAACAGAGCAGGAAATAGCGAGTATGGGAACCAAAGGGCTTGTTTAGATCAGCAAATTTTGCTAGGAGGAGTGACAGTGTAAACAGCCCGAAGTGTGCTTTCGGGAATATCTGTCTATCAATCATTCCTGAAAAACAGCACTGATTATGACATATTAAGTGCCACTTTCGATGCGATAAAATTAATGCCACTTGGCCTGAGATGTGGAAATAATCAGAAGAACAAAAGATCTTATATGCGCCTGCTAGTTCTTTCACAGACTCCCATCTGCATGACAGATTCTTTCAGCCAACACAGTGGGAGACAGCTTCCATTGCTAAGATTTACTTATGGCCCAGTCCTACGCAATAATTATGGCAACGGATGTTGCCTTCCACTGCCGTAAAGGTGGCATAAGTAGCATGCTGCTGCTGGGCAAAGCCCAGACCAGGTTGACCCAGATAAGGTGGTGGAGGTGCAGATGGGAGGGGCAAGGGGAAGGAAGAATGGGATAGGTCCAGATGGCAGCAACCTGCACCAGTATCCTAGCTCCCATTTTCCAACTCACCCTGCCCCTTTTCTCTCCTTGGACACACACCAGCTACATAGCTGGCATAGGTCTGAGGAGACCCACAGGCCATCAGTTGGCCTACTGAGGCCACGCCTCATTTGTCTGCTGGTGCCCTCATCCTTAAAACGAAGTTTATGGTAAACTGCCTTGATTCTATGTGACTCAAGCCTATGAGTTTGAGAAAGGCAGTAAAGTTTGAGAAAGGCAGAATGCCCCGAATGTGTGGGAGAAAGGCGGGATATAATTGGTTTTGATTTGGAAAAGTTTAGAGTTAGTGGGGGCTTGTTAATGTGATTGTATTATTATTAGTATATGTGAAAGCGTTGGGGCCGAAGTAAAATTCCATGTATGGTGAAATTCCATGTATGGCCAATAAAATTCTATTCTATTCTATTCTATTCTAAATTCTTTAACCAATACTGTAAGGAAGAATAATAAATAGCATGCAGCACTCATTCCATTGGTGCAGCTGCATGCTGTACTGTGGAAGGATAAAATTGAGCCCTTAGTTAATGCCTTCTGATTCTTAGCTAGCAGAAGGCCACCACCACCACCCCAAAAAAATTGCAACTATTTTTTTTAGTAGAATGTCAGCGCAATCCAAGAACTCACGTGCCGCTGATGCAACATTATTGCGTCAGTGCCAGTAGTGAAATTCAGGGGGTTCACCCAGGTTCTATAGAACCGGTTGTTAAATGGCCGGGCCCCGCCCACTCGCTTACCTCGGCTGGCTTCGGGGTTTTTTTTGGCTCCGGCTATGACATCATAGAACTGGTTGTTAATTCATGCTTAGCGCCGACGTGGGGGCACCAAGCAGCACCCCCGCATCAGCGCTAAAGCTCTGAAGCCGACGCTACTCATAGTGTCGGCTTCAGAGCACCGACAGAGAGCCTCCCTTGTGCTGACCGAAGCTGGTCGGCACTAGGGAGGCTCTGTGCCAAGGCAGCAGGGGGATTGGTGGGAGGGAGGGGGTTGGGGCGGGACGTGGGTGGGCTCGGGACATGGCTGTATGGCCACATCCTACGCCTGTCTGCGAGGCTGTGAGGCCCCGATTAGCTCTTTAGTGGGCACAGATCCTACGGTTAGGGAGCGCATGTTCCCTTGCTGCGGAGAGGCTCCACCCTTTCCTAAACAGCATTGGATATAGCGCTGGCCCGTTGGCTTTGCCAGTCCGGCGCTGTTTAGGATTGTGCCCTTAAGAAAACCATCATGGCTGGCATTGGGGATGACCATTGCACACCTGGTTGAGACTCTCCTGTTAGCAGTGGCACTAGTAGCACATGAGGCATCAAAGGTGAGGATGGGATGCACAAATGGAGGTCCCAGTGCAGTGCTTTGCACAAAGGAAATCAACAACCTGGTACTGTAAGCTTACCTGTCAAGCTTGAGCTTCTGTATTGGCACTAGCAGCTAGTGACGTTCCAACGGAGGGGCAAAATGCTATATGTTGCAGAGTCCTGAGTTCCTTTGTAATATGGCCCCTCCCCCTTGCCTCCAGAGCCATTTGCGGCTCAGAGAGCAACACCTCTGAGCAGGCTCTCTGAGCAGTGAATGGCTCTGGAGGTGAGAGGGAAGGGCTACTTTACACAGGAGCTAGGCCTCTGCAACACTTAGAGTGCAATCCTAACATGGAGTTAGGCCGACATAGGTCAGCAAAGTTTGGCCGGCACAAGGGTCACTGTACAATATATTTGGACCACTCTTGGAGTCAGAGTGGCCAGCACACAGACATGAGCCATCCTCCCTGACTCCAAGAGTGGTCCAAAAGCACTGTACAGTGGTCCTTGTGCCAGCCAAACTTTGCTGGCCTAATTTGTGCCGGCCTAATTCCAGGTTAGAATTGTTCTCTTAGTGGCCCTCATAGGAATGCCACTGCTGGCAGTCCATCTCCCTTTATATCTGTTGGGAGTTCAAAGATATGAAATAGTTTTAGTGGATGTTTTTTATTTGCTTTTCTTGTTGTAGATACAGTATGGTGGAGTCTTCGATAGCTCATCCCCCAGAATAAAGCTTATAAATACTCTTGACTGAAGCCAATGCTCTACCCACCCTTTGATACCTTTCTGCTCTTCTATGCACTCCATCTGTCTACAATCCATCCTCTTCAACAGAGGATTGAAACAGATGAACCAACTGAAGCATGGAAGATAGCCACGGAGATGATTTCTTACTCAAGAAGCAGAAAAGTGAGAGACAAAACACTTTGTTTTTTGCAAAACAGGAAGTGTTTATTGTCCCATTGTACATCATAATCAAAAAAGCCCACACAGAAGCTGGCTGGGATTTAGATAAATCTGCATTTTATTTTATTTTATTTGTAGGCAGGTCAAATAGCACAGGCCAACACACATTTTGCAGTCTTAAAAGTTAGACCTATTCCTAGGCATGTTTCATGCTTGTGCAATTGCTGTAGACCAAGAATGTTTGCATTCTAGGACTGTCATTTTATTATGTTGCAATGATGGCACTCCCTGCTTAATGATGTCACTTTCAGCTTTGACATCACTTCCAGGTTAATGACATCACTTCCAGTGGTTCCTAACCCAAATGCCATTCTAAAAAATGAGTCCTGGTCTAAAAAATTTGAAAAGCACTGGCATAAAGGATTTCCCTCATCTTTGAGCTGAATCTTAGTAATTAGACTTAAGCCACCTTTGGTGTTTTTGATGTTTTAATCAATCAAGCTTGTTCTGTTTAGCAAAACATCCCTTCACGCGTGGACTGTACCTTTAAATATAGTTTGAGTCACAACATTAGCCAATAGGAGTGGGCCTGCAGTTGTAAGAGTGACCCTTACAACACAAGCAGTGTCTCCAGCAATTGGGGCTGCAAAAACTTTGTTTACTGGCAAGTTTCTAGGGCCATTCACGGTGGCTGGTGACACATTTTGGAGGCTTCTGTACAAAGATGACATTTCAAAAGATGAAACTGCAGCCTGTGGGTCACTTGAAATGTGATACAGTTGGACCCTGGTTCCTATGGATCTGACATCTGTAGATTTGACTTATTGTGGATGCCAGAGGATACTGGTCCCCCTGTTTATTAAATGAATTTGAAAACAAAAACGTTCCCAAGTTGGCCTTCTTACCTTTGCGTGGCCAAACAACACCATTTCCAAGCCTCTCAGGGCTAAAATATAGCTCTAAACATCTACTTCCGGGCCATGTGGAGGTTCCTTGCTCCTCCCAGGTTTGCCCCAGAATGCATTGCAAATGGATACCAAATGGATTCCGAAATTCCACTGTAAGGAACTATATATAGAAGTAGTACAATAAGATTTGTGTAACGAATCAGGCACATGTTTCTGTACCTGCACCAGGAAGCTCTGGTTAATTGTGTCTTGCCAGCATGCTTACCCAGTGAAATAACCATGTGTTGGTGTGCACAAACTTGAGCCAGCTGGAGCCACTTGCATCTAATGGACTCTCACCAGAAGAAGCGTTGTAATCTGACTATATAATTCCACATTAATCATGAAGGAGTTGTATGACAGCCAAAACTGACAGCTTTGGAAGGATAGTGAAAGTCTGAAATTGTCATCCAGAAAATGGGGTTGTTGTTGTTGTTCAGTCGCTAAGTCGTGTCCGACTCTTCGCGACCCCATGGACCACAGCACGCCAGGCCTCCCTGTCCTCCACCAGCTTCCGGAGTTCACCCAATTTCATGTTCAAGAAAATGGGGAGGGAAATGCTTTATTATTATTATATTATTATTATTATTGCTCACTGACAGGCAGACCAACCAACTTGGGGGACTGCTAATCATTTTATAATCACATGAATGTTTTCCAAGAGTAACACATTCTTCCTTCCTCTTTAGGAAAGTCAGAACGATGCCATCTCATATGTTTGCATACATTCTTAGTATAAACGCTATTACAGGTTGCTCTCCTTGAGCGAAATGGATATTTTTTTCCTGTGGGAAAATATATATTCAGGCTAGCATTTAATGTGTCGATAATGTGTTTACATTTAAATTTGTTTACATTTTTCATATATCTGTTCTGACTTGAAGGACTATCACAAATTGTGGGCACAATCCTAAACAGCGCTGGATTAGCGAGACCGGCCGGCCAGCGCCAAATCCAGCACTGCTTAGGACAGGCTGCCCCCATGCGCTCCCTTACCTTAGGGGAGGCTCCAGCCTCCCCTATGTGCTCCTTGGCTCTCCACCCGCTATAGAGCAGGCGCAGATCCAAGGAAACTGCATGGCCTGAATTGGGGCCATGCGGCCTCACTGATGGGCTTAGGAAGTGGCCGTATGGCCACCTCCCAAGCCCACCCAGGTCCCGCCCAAGTCCCGCTTCCCCTTCCCACCAATCCCCATCCCAAAACAGGACAGAGAATCCCTTGCGCCAACCATCTCTAGTTGGCGCAAGGGAGGCTCTCCGTTGGTAGCGTTGGCTTCAGAGTTGGAGCGCTGACACGGGAGTGCTGCTCGGCCCCCGTGCACCAGTGCTCCACCCCTTGTGTCGATGCAATGACGTTGCATCGACTCAAGGGGCGCGCTAGGATTGCGCTGTGTGTGGCATCAACTAATCATTAATATTTAAGCTCTCCAGAGATCTTATGTTACATTTAGAAAGTGAATTGTGATTTATGGTGTAGGTAAAGTGATTCTGGCTATTGAAAAAAGGACATACTGGACCCAGTGCTAAAGCTGAAGACAACTTCAGCCAAACTAATATAATGGGTAGTAGTATAGCTGGAAGGGGCAGATTCCAAGGGCTGGGTGACATTATGATATCCCCTGTGTCATTGAATCATCCCCCTGCACCCTCACAGACAACCCTCTCCCCTGCGCATGTGCGGCCCTGGCCCGGGAAATGGCTCTATGGGAGGGCCAATTTTACGGTGCTTCCCCATGGCAAATGCAAGAGCCCAATCCTTTGCCCCTGTGGCGCCCAGAGGTAAAGTAGTGCTGAAATGGCCGCAGCTGTATCCTGTGGGGCCAGGCAGCCACCAGAGTCTCCTTGGCCTTACCCTGTGTTGAGCTCTGTTGAGCTCTGTGTTCAGCAATGGGTCTCCTCAGATCTGTGCTCATTATTCAGTGAGAGCAGACCAAAGAAGCCTGTGTCAGGCTTTTAGGTGTAGGAGGGGGCATAGGATTTGGTGGCCCCTCCCCTCCCAGGTTCAACTCTCCCCTCAGGCCTCCCTCCACCTTCCATCCACCCTTCCATCTCCCCTCCGGGGAGAACACCACTGGCCATTCCAGCGATGAGTCTTCTTCTTATAAGCCTACCTCCAGTGCTGGGCTCAATTCTTATCTCCAAACCTGGATCCATCCATTCAATGGGTTTTTTTGCAGGCACATTCACAGTACAGTAAGCACTTCTAGTCACGTTGATCTCACGTGATGTTACGTTTTAATGGTTCTGACTATTGCCAATCAATGACCCTGACAATTCAACATATTGCACCAACCATAGATTATTTAGTCTGCCTCTACATTTCATCTCTAGCTACTTAATTTCCAGCCCAATCCTATGTCTTACCACATTAGAGCATGCAGTTGTGCCAACAGAGCCTGCGCTACAGTCTATGGGAGCGGGAGACGAGAAGGTCCATAGAGGCAAGTCAAAATCTCCTTTATGTACCTCTGAGTAGGATTGCTGACATAAGTTCAAGGACAGGAAAGGAATGAAATGGACTGGGAATCCTAGGACAGGATCCTAGTGCAAGTTGCTACCACTGGGATTCACCCCCTTCTGCTCCCTCCCCAAACCCTTCCCCTCTCCACCCATGACACGCCTCTACCACTGACTTACCAGAGTCAGCAGAACCTGAGATCAGCAACAGTGAGCATGTGGAGCCCAAATGGCTTGGTAGGAGTGCAATATTCATGCCATTGCCGGGCCTTTTACAACAACCTATCAGGAGATATGCAGTCACAAAAGGCCCATAGCACTGAGCTCTTCATAAGGACAGGGTCAATATCAGAATCCTATTTTCAGCTAAGTCACCTGTGCCATATCTTCCTCTATAATTATCACAATCTGGATTTCCTGATTCAGAATGCTAATGTATTTCCATCAAGATAAAATACACCACTCTAGGCGAATGTCACATAATTGTTTATGCAACAATTTATCTTTATAATGTGTGAACACTAATTTGCTTCTGGAAAGAACAACAAGAAATGTAGTCTTATGGAGAATCAAATTAATGTATGACCTCAGGGCACTAGGGCACTGCTTCTGCACAACACTTAAGCATCCATCCAATTTCAGCACGCGTTGTTCCTTTGGAATCATGCACCCTGACGTTCACGACCGCATCCTAATAAGAACATTTCTATTCAATGGCACGGCAAAGGAGATCATGTCAGCTTGCAACAGGATACAGTTTTAATTTCACCGTAGCAGTAAATTACTGACCTTTGCAATATGCTGCCGGTTCCTAGCTGTCAAAGTTTTTCACACAACATCTTTGTTGGATCTAGGGCCAATGAGACATTTGGTTAATATGGAGTGCTATTTACATTGGTATTATGTTCGCAACATGGTTACATGCATAGGGAAGAGGCACATCTGGATAACTGAGTTGACACAGTTGGGGGTCTAGTGATTAGCGCAAAAATGGTGCAGTGAAATTATGCACTTATTAGCAATGATGTACTTCATTATTACAGAGATTTGTCACTTATTTTGCTTTTCTCTTCTTCCCTGAACAGGGACTCAGCATTTATGCATTAATTACTATATTTTTTATTCAATGTTCCTTGCCTGAAGGATATCCAAAGCAGCTAGCAATACCAAATAAATGCAGTACAAAAGAATTGAGTGCAATTGAGCGCAATATATGTGCATTATATATATATAAAGCTAAAAAATATAAAAATATATAAGGTTAGGACACACACACACACACACACACACACACACACGGAGTTAAGGCAGCCAAAGTTCAGATAGCAAAGTTTGGCCTGTACAAAGCCCCCTTAAAGCATGTTTGGACCACTCTCAGAGTCAGGGAGGGTGGTACACATCTGTGTACTGGCCTCTCTGACTCAAAGAGTGGTCCAAACATACTTTCGTACATATCTTACAGTATCATACCTTACAGTGTCCCTTGTGCCAGCCAAACTTTGCTGGCTTAACTTGCACCGGCCTAACTCGTGCCAGCCTAACTCCAGGTTAGGATTGCACTCTCAAAACAAACCTGAAGAAGAAATCTGAACTTGCGATTACCACTTAAAGATAGGCAGCACACAATATCATGACAGGTCAATGTGCCCAGATACTAGATGGCCTCCAAAAAGCCATGTCTTCACTCCAGATATCCTTGGGGCACAATCCTAACTAGAGTTAGGCCGGCACAGTTAGACCAGCAAAGTTTGGCTGGCACAAGGGACACTGTAAGGTATGTTTTGACCTTACAGACGTGCACCATCCTCCCTGACTCCAAGAGTGGTCCAAATGCACTTTACAGTGGCCCTTGTGCCAACCAAACTTTGCTGCCCTAACTTTGCTGGCCTAACTCCAGGTTAAGATTTGGCCCTTCAGCAGTGACACCTTAGTACAGCTCAGCAGCTGTTGGTGGTGCTGGGAGAGCCTAAAGGCTGATAAAGTACTTCCATAGGCCTCATCTGGCCTGCAGGCCTTATGTTCGACACCTCTGGTTTAAGTGATCCAAGCTTTCAATGATGTTGGTGTTTTCAGACTGGTTTTTTTTCTGGTTTCAATTATTACGCTGTTGCAAATGCTTTATGGCACATTTGTGATCATCTTTGTTGTTGGAGTGCGCAGTCTGCCAATGCAGAGGCCCATTAGGACTGGACAAGAAAGCATATTCCTAAGAGGAAACGACAGTGACCAAGAACATTTTAAAAGCCTCTTTTAAGATTAGGATTCTGGCTCATTAATAACCAAGGCAGGAGTTATACTTAACTATGACTTCAGCTTAAGGCACACAATTATATTTCCTGGCTTTAACATTTTCACTTCGGCAGGCATAATAATGTCACACAGACACAACCTAAACCCCTAATTTCAGCACTTTACCTGTATTCACGTTAATTATAAGAAGGCATGGCAGTGAAGCATGCACGATCCTGCGCTTAATTGTCAGCATATCCCTTCGTTTAAACAAGCTTTGTTAACAACGTACCACATAGCAACTGCAGGAAGTAGATCAAAAGTAGGTGGCAAAACAAGAAGTAGGTGGCAAAACAAGAAAAGTTATAACTCTCTGTGCCATAGCATTTAAACAAAAATAATAAATGGGAGATAGTTCCAGTTCTCAGCTTTTGAGATTTTGTATAATAAAAGCAGGCATTCCTGTCTGAAATCAGACATTAGTTCTGATTCACAACTACAGTGAAGTCAATGCAATTCTGTTCAAGAGTTACCACCTAGATCAGTGATGGCAAACCTATGACATGTGTGTCAAAGGTGACACACCACAACGTTTGGAGTGACACACCAGCATTCACCAACACCTGACAAAAATTGAGTTTATTTAACTCATTTTTTCATTTTCGTAATTATTTGAAGTTTCTTTATGTAATACATAGCACCACACAATTGGACTGTAGTTTTTGTTTAAATAAATGAATATAAAGAATTGTTTCTCTTTTGTTTGGGAGGGAGGGGTTGGCACACCAGCAGACTCAAGCATTTTCCAAAGGTCTGACATGCCGAGCCCAAAAGGTTTGCCATCACTGACCTAGATCATTGAATACAACCAACCAGTGGCGCTGACTTGCTTTTAAACATGGATGCCTGTGGCCATGCCCCCGACATTGATGTGGCCACACCCCCGACGTTGACGTGATCACGCCCCCGATGTTGATGTGACCATGTCCCCTGACGTAATGTAGCCACACCCTCTGGAGCCCAGATCTACCAGCTATATTAATAATGGGCAGACCTGGCCTCGGAGCCCAGTCTACCACCGTCTATACTTATAGCCCAGGTCTACCATCTAAATGTATAATGGTCTACTCATTATAAGTATAGATGGTAGACCTGGGCTCTGGAGCTCCCTCAGTCAGGAGAGCAGACATTGTGTACACGCACCAGGAGTCAAAATGGCATAGCGCACTTCACTAGTCTGTCTCCCAAAGACCGTGCAGGTTAGCTGTGGGTGCTTTGGAGCGGTTTGGGTGTGGGTGCTAGATGCCAAGGGGGCTAGCGGGAAAAATCCGTAGGGGCTGAAAAAACCAGAGCTCCCCCCGATGGCGCCTATGCAACAAACTGTATTACCATGGAATAAACACTGAAATCTGTAGCGAAAATTGCATGCTATTTTCCATAGCATACATGTTAACAGCAACATTTTGATCCAATTAATGGGCAGCGTGCCAATATTCCCCTTTCACAAATTTCAATGTGCTTTTGATTTCTTTTGTCCTTCTATAAGAGGAGTGATTTCTTCTAACATGTGAAATGTAAACAGAAAATGCTCAAACCAAATGCAGAAGCACTTTTTGCTAAATCAGTATCTCAAATTGGGCATGAAACTACATGAATACAAACATTCATATTAATTCTGATTGTTAAATCATAATTATGGGCTACAGTTCACACTATAGCTACTTCAACTCCTGTATGATCACCTCCAAAATCTTTGAGTGCAATTCTCCAAGACAGCTGATCACAGTGATCCAAGAGGGCTAACTAGGACCATCAAGGAGACCTTCAAGAACTTCAAGGAGGCTCTTTGAAAGACAGCCACCCTTGCCAGTTGGAGTGGGCAACTGTGTGATCCTGAAAACCATGATGGATTCCACTATATTTCTCCAGAGTTGATGTAGGTCGGCTGAACCTGGAGTCATGGACATAATCAGGGTCCCACAAATTGTGGGCAGCACCATCCTACCTGGCATTAAGCGCTGACACAATGTCATTGCATCTGCGCTAAGGCCTTAGTGCTGACCCCCGCGAGCGCTAAGGTCACAGGGCCCACGCAGCACCTCCCTTGCATCGGCCAAAGCCAGCCAGCACAAGGGAGGCATGCTGACAGTGCGCCCTGGGGATTGGAGGGACACAGGGGGGCGGGGGCAAGACTTGGGCGGGACATGGGTGGGTTTCACATTCGGCCATAAGGCCGAATCCTAGGCCCGTTAGAGAAGCCACGCAGCCACGCAGTCTCCTCGGATCAATGCCCGCAAATCCGAGGAGCGCATAGGGGAGGCTGGAGCCTCCCCTATGATAAGGGAGCACACACTCCCTTGCCGCGGGAGGCTCCAGCTTCCCTCAACCCTGCGTCGGATATGGCGCTGGCCAGCCAGCCTTGCCATTCTCCACTGGGTTGGATTGCGCCCTGAATATGTTTAGGATATCAATGATGCTATTGCCACTGATGCTCACCCCCTATCACTACCACCATATCCCCTGTTGACCATGATCTCCACCCAATCCTCCCCTCTCTGCCCTGATTGTCCCCTTCCCTGAGTACTGCCTGCCCCTCTCACCAACTAACCATTGCCAGGGAAGCTGGATGACTCTCTGCCATGCAGTGACACCACTCGCTATTTGCAACACCAGTCCAGCAGCACATGACAGCAGCCCAACTTTCATGCTGGAGGAAGATGTTCTGCACTGCCAGAATACAGGTTCCGGCAGTGCCGTCCATGGAAATGACCTGTGACCAAATAGTTTAAAGCTGTGGTTTGAAAATTGTGGGTCGAGACCCACCAGTGGGTCATGAACGAATTTTTGGTGGGTCACAAAACTGACAAGCAGATAGCTGACATAAAAAATGTATTGAGCCCTATGGAAACTGAAACAGAGCAGCATGTGAATGGTTACTCACAAGAAGGTAAACGTGTCTCAGTCCACTTCAAAGGGCATGCCAAGGAGAACACAGTGCTATAGTATGGTCCCAATCCAATGAACACAGCCCCCAACAAACTCTCAGGAAGGAGGTCCCTCCCCCCCCCCACTCTACTGACAAGGAAACTGAATTGAGCTCTATGGAAAGTGAAACTGAGACACACATGCGTGGTTACTCATGATTAGGCAAATGTGCCTTGGCTCTTATCAAAGGCCAACACAAGCGGAATGCAAGACCACCAGAATGGGCCCAAATCAATGCTATGTGGAGCTCAACAAATGCTCCAGAAAGCAGTCCCCCACCATATTAAAAAAGATTAAAACAGAGGCTTGAGGGGCTGGTAAATTGGAACTTTTTTTTGGTCTCATATAGCTAGGTGGGTCCCGGCAGAGTGTCATTTTAAAAAGTGGGTCCTGATGCTAAAAAGTTTGGGAGTTACTGACTTAAAGCCCATCCTTTCCCATATGTAGCTTCCACCACTCCAAGATCAACATCAGGTGTTCTGCTCTGTCCCCTGCCACCTTCTGAAGGTAACTCCCTAGAGCAGGGGTCTCCAGATTTTTCACTATGAGGGGCACCCCAAAAAATCAATTTAATGAATGAATGAAATTTAAAAGAATGAATAGGTTTCACTTGGAT
>JAJKFI010039650.1:0-14725 GCA_029204185.1 Lerista edwardsae | reverse complement strand
GTATGGAAGGAGGCGGTCCCTCAAATACCCCGGACCCGAGCCGTAAAGGGCTTTAAAAGTCAAAACTAGCACCTTGAATTGGGTCCGGAACAGAACTGGCAGCCAGGCTTTTTTTTTGATTAATTTTTTCAACACTGTAAGTTCCTGAATGTCTTTGTCCAGTATTCAGTGGCCTTTCCTGCACTCTCCTTGCATTACTTTTCTTCCATATTTGCTCACTGCCCAAACAAACTCAAATTAATGCCAGCAATGACTTTTGATGTAGATTAATTTAAAATTCATTAGAGAGATAGGTTGAGGTTTCCAGTGAAAATACATTAGTGTTCAATCTCAGAACTATGCGTATTTGCAATCCGCCCTCAATAAATATGAAGATTGAACAGTAAAATATTTCTCGCTGTGCTAACAATCATCTTTGAAGCACCATGAAATAGAAATCCATAAATTTGTTGAACACATTTGCAAGTAAACTTTGGCATCAAACACAAGAAGCATTTAAAACTATTTCACCAAAGAAGAATGCATGAATTTATCTAAAATTATAGCATGTCAGGGAGTAAATGAACAAATCTGGACCTCACCTCCCACAGCCCTGCTCTCTCAAACTGGGTGGGAAATGAAAAAGTGACTAAAGTGACATACATGAAGTAGGAGAAGGGGGGTGGTTGCTTCCACTGTCCTTTATTCAGGTCTGCAGGAAACTAATGCAAGAAGAGAGCATCTTCTAGCCATTATACAGTAGGTTCCTTCACCTTTGAGCTAATTTCTGCTGTGATCTGGCTCTTTGAGAGCGCAATCCTAAACTGGAGTTAGGCTGGCATAAACTAAACCAGCACAAGGGCCACCATAAAGTGTTTTTGGACTTCTCTTGGAGTCAGGGAGGATGGTGCACAGCTATGTGCTGGCCTCTCTGACTCCGAGAGGGGTCCAAACCTACTTTACGGTGTCCCTTGTGCTGGCCAAACTTGCTGGCTTAGTTTATGCCAGCCTAACTCAGTTTAGGATTGCACCCTCTATCTGGTTGGAATTGACACTTTGCATCCCTGCTGGTTTAGGGGCCAGTGAAGGTAGTGAAAGGTCCAACTTCCTTCTGCTGCAGAAACAGGACATGATCCTTTGTTGTTGGAGTGAACCAATTTTTTTGGGGGGGGGGTATCAGGATCAGCTAAGTGATTTCCCCCTGTGCCCTAGTCCCCATGAGGAGTAATGGCCTATGGAGTGCTCCTGGTGGTGATAATCCTGTTCTTCCCCACCCTTTGTACACTGGGCTTGCTGCTGACCTTCCTCAGCCGCAATGATTACTTATGAGAAAAGGCTACAGCATTTGGAGCTCTTCAGTCTAGAAAAAAAAGGCGCCTGAGCGGGGACTTGAGTGTGACATACAAAATTATGCATGGGATGGATAAAGTGGATAGAGGAAGGTTCTTTTCCCTCTCACACAATACCAGAACCAGGGACATCCACTAAATGTTGGCAGAGTGAGAACAGATAAAAGGAAATACTTTTTTTACCCAGTTGGTAATTAATTTGTGGAACTCCTTGCTACAGGAGGTGGTGATGACGTCTGGCCTAGATGCCTTTAAAAAGGGGATTGGACAGATTTCTGGAGGAAAAGTCCATTGCAGGCTACAGGCCATGATGGGTGGTGCAATCTCCTCATTTTAGAAGTGAGCTGCTGGGCTTTCCGACCAGAAGGTTGGGAGTTCAAGACTGCGCGACGGAGTGAGCTCCCGTTGCTTCTCCCAGCTCCTGCCAACCTAGCAGTTCGAATGCACCTAAATGCAAGTAGATAGAGACCACTTCGGTGGGAAGGGAACGGCGTTCCGTGCACTACAGCGTATAGTCATGCCGGCCACATGACCACGGAAGCTTGTCCTCAGAAAAAACGCCAGCTCTACAGGCTTTGAAATGGAGCTGAGCACTGCCCCCTACAGTCGGTCACGACTAGTCCATTCGGTTGTGGGGAAAACTTTACCTTTACCTTTACCTCAGGATACCAGATGCCGGGGTAGCAAGGACAATGAGGGCAAGGGGAGTGGCAATGAGGTACAAGTATCTTAATGTCTCGTGCACTCTTTAAGGCATCTGGTGGGCCACTGTGACATACAAGAACCTGGACTAGATGGGCCTTTGAACCAGTGGGTACTTCTTTTACTCTCTCTCTCTCTCTCTCTCTCTCTCTCTCTCTCTCTGTGTGTGTGTGTGTGTGTGTGTGTGTGTGTGTGTGTGTGTGTGCGTGCACACGTGCGTATGTGTCTGTGTGCCTTTCCAATCCTTATCTATGCCTTTTCCCCCAAACTAGAGACATCGTGCCCATAGGTTTGCAGTGTAGCAGCTGCTGTGAACGCCAGCAACAGAGCTGAGTGTGCCACAGAAGAGAGCGGCTTGGAGCTGGGCCCTCCCGCCTGCCCTTGCTTGCGTTGCATTCCGAAAGGGAGCGATTCCGGAAGCAGGGGTGTGGCGAGGCTGCACAGAGGGCACGGTAACATCCTTCGTCACCATCCTGCCCCAGGCGTGATCAGAGCCTGCCCTGACTCTATCCCAACTCCCTTTATTTACTGATAGCAGGCCAAGCCCTCATCAGCACAAGTGTTGGCAGCTAGTGACTTGCAGGCCCCCCTAGTCCTTCCCCTGCTGTCTGGCTAGTCAGCGCCCAGGAGCCCAGCCCTCCGCTTCCGTTCTTTCTTGAACTGCTGGAGCAGAACTTAGGGCTCCCCATGTGTCTCTTATTAATTCCAAAATTCTGTCTCCTTGCTTTATTCAAGCACCTGAACACAATTTATATCTCCCACAGATCCCTTACATTTCTTCAATAAGCAATAGAACTTGAAAAAGGAATATGGATCCAAACAAGCTGATTTAGGGTTTAAACATATAATTTTCGAAACAAACCACAGGTATTCCACACTGAACGTAATGAGGAACTTTTAAAAAACTTGTCTCCAGCACGAGATAATGGTCTTTAAATATAATCGAGACTCCGATCCTGATGGCTCTGTTGCCAATGGCATGGCTAAAAGGTGCCATGAACGTGCCGTGAAGCATGTTTATGGCACCGTGGGAGGAGGGAGCACTGGCACTGCGCCAGCACCAGTCAGTGCTGACCGTCAGCGCTGTAGGAGTGCTGGCCAGTGGCCCAGTACTTTCCGGTAAGTACTGTTCGGGGTGGAGGAGGCAGGGAGGGGTGGATCCAGCGGCATCATGCAGCCGGAACGCTGGGCGGGAGGAACGGGTGAGCGGCAGCCCGCCCGTTGCGTACCGCTCTGTTTTGCCGTCTTCCCCGCCCCCGCGGGGGTGGGGAAGACAGCGAAATGGAGTGGTGCGCAACAGGCAGGCTGCCGCTCACCCGTTCCTCCCGCCCAGCTTTCCGGCTGCATGACGCCGCTGGGTGGAACTGTACAGGGGGGATGGAAAGGATTGGGCCTGGGGTGTGTGTGGAGATTGTGGCAGCCTCTGCTGATGAATCCTGAACCCTCTCCCATGCCAGGCAACCCCACATAGGCCTCCACAACTCTGCACCCATTCAAGCAGAGTCAAGGAGACCCATTGCCGCTGGCTATCGTTCTGTCATTCCAGGGGAAAGGGAGCAAATGTTCCCTTTTCCTGAGGAGACCTACAGTGGTATCCTGACAGGCTCACGATCCAGCAGTCACCATTTTAGCACTTCTGGAGCCTTAGGCACTGCTGGGTTCAGGACTGGGCTGCCTGTCATTTAAGGAGACATCAATTAAGACATTTAAAATGTGAGAAGCAGTGAACTTGGGCAGTAATGTCTATGGTGGTGGTGGTGGTGGTGATTATGATAATGATGATGACAGGTATCTGTTCAGCAGATCTCAAAGACCATGAAGGCCAACACACATTTTGCTGTCTTAAAGGTTTGCTCTATTCCTGGATATATTTGGGGTGCTGATTCCAAAGATGTCATCCGTTTTGCCCTATCACATCTAAGTTCAGAAATGTGACATAGCCTCATTAGTGAGTGGTTCAAGCAGCTTTCTTGTAATGAGGAAACTGCCTGAACCATTCACTAACGAGGCTATGCCAATCTCCAAACTTAGACATGATAAGACAAAAAGGATGACATCTTTGGAATCAGCATTCCAAATTCATGTAAAACCATCAGAAATTTGAAAAAAAAAATTCTGATTTTGCAGATGTGTGAACACACATCACACACAAACAGGTTTAATGATTTCCATTGTACAACTCATTCAGTGACAGGAAAGCATCATTCGGCAACATCAAACAGCAAAGACAGGACCTGTAAGAAGAACTTAGGTTAAACCAAGACTAAAGAACGACAGTTATGAAGAATCAATGGCAATAAGAGATACTTTCACTCAAAGGGGGGAACAAACAGAAAAGGGTCCCTTTAACTTGTTCCTCAGTGTCTTTTCATTTGAGCACACCGGGATGGTTTGCAGTCCAGTTTATTGACAAATCCCACCATTTTGCCATAAGTGATATTTGCTAAAGAACACTGGCTTTTAATTTGTCCGGGCCACAAGGGAGAATTTTGAAATGTGTTCTGTTCTACAATTACATTTGTATAATAACAGTCTCATCTCTTTTGAAGCATGTAACACCTGAAAAATCCCTCAGCTTTGTGCATCAATGCATGGCTGGGTTTTTGCTCTAATCCATTTGCCTTAAATCAATGCTAAGGATTTGGGTGTTTTTTTTTTCCCCCTCCAACAATGGGAAACAACACAAAGCCACATCATGTGCATTAGCCTTAACGAAAGAAATTCCAGTGATTTAGAATCTAGCATTTGTTTGCTGCAGTGATGAACACAAGATTCTTTTGGAGGAAACAATATGCGTCTGTTACATGCTTGATTGGCCTCACAGTATCCGGGAGATTATAATAATGCCTTAAACATACAAATTAGGCTGCTTCTGAAATGGTCCTGGTGCAAGTTCCCCTTGGAATCTGGAGTTTTGACCAAAGTAGAAACAATGCATTCGAACCTCTGATTATTCTGTTTTAATTTTGTTTCCTGGATAGAGAGCTGTGCATTGGTGTCATTCCCCTCTCTGCATCACCAATGTCCACGGGAACACTGATAAAATACTACAAAAGTGCAATGTGCCCACAATGCTATGCAGGATCCCCCAACTTGTGTTTCTCTTCAAGGGCCCCTTGCAACTGTATGTGCTAAAATCTGATTGTGTACCTATATGGAAGCAGGGTCATCAGATTCAAGTCAGGACACAATCCTGCTTCTGCTTCTTTGTGTAATCACTGAATGTGCCAGGAGTTTTGAAAATGATTTAGGTGTACATGTGTATCAAGATTGTTTGTATGAAGAATGCACGTTTTTCAAACACACAGGCAGTGTTCTACAATTGCTGGCTGGCTTGGTTTTCCAAGCCACCATTGTAGATGCTTCTACAGAGCAGCCTGTGCCCCCTCTCTTCTCACTCTTGCCCTGGCCCAGCAGTAGAAAATGCTGAGTTCAGCTGCCTGACTGCACTTGGCCAAGGCATCAAGAGTGTTACAGCAGAGTGCAGTGAATTACCCTTTCCTCATACTTTCTTCCCCTGCTTTGAGGCAGAGGAGGAAACCCAGGGCTCAGCTATCTGACTGCACACAGCAGAGGTGCGCAGTGCATCTTTGCCAAGCATAGCCTAGGATAGTGGTTCTTGATCCACCAGTTTGTTGTGACCCAATTTTTGGTGATTCACAAAACTGACAGTGTAGATTAGGCTATGTGCATCAAGGGTTAAACTACCTGCTACTTGGGGGAAACACTGCAGTCCAATCACCATTATAGCCACAGAGGCTTGAGCAGCTGGTAAAGTGAAACTTTTTTTAGGTGGGTCCCGGTGCTAACAAGTTTAAGACCCACTGGCCGAGGAAATCCCCTTTCCCACTATCCCCACGTTTTGGAGCAGCAGAGTAAAATAGTGTCCTGCAAAGACATAATCCAATCTTAACCTGTGCTGGAACAGGTAGGCCAACTGGCCTGTGCTATATCCAACACAGAGTATGAAGTGGCTACCATGCAACTTGGAGTAAGGAGATTTATTTCCCCTTACCCTATGTCACACGGCAGCCTGGTACTACTAGGTTCTGTGCCAGCAAAATTGCTAGTGCAAAGCTGAGTAGCCAGGCAGACCAGGGAGGGTGTTAGGATTCAGTCTAAGTCACCTAGGCTGGTCTCAAGCTCTCCTGGTTCCAGGCTGCTGCTCATAAGCGTGTGGGGCTGGAAAAACGTGAATTTGGTTCTTGATCACCATTTAGGAAAGAAAAATCTTGAAAGATGCAGCTTATGGGGCTACAGTGATGTCTCTTTGGGACTTTTCATCTGTTCTTGCAGTTGCCACCTTGTATTCATTTTTCAAATTGTTCAATAGTGAGAACATTTTCTTTCTGGAATGTGCTGGACCTCCATCCTTCACTCTTAGGTGGGATGTTCAGTTCACAAGGTTCGAGCAACTGGTAAATGGACAAGATATGTGACACAGAACAAGCCACCTCATTGATGTCAAATGAATCAGCTGGTTCACATTAGGAAGGCTTTTGTTGCTATGGCAATGCAGATCAAAGAAATGTATCTGTGGAATGGGAGAAGTGCTGCATCTTCTTTGAAATACTTTTAATATTTCCAGTCTTATCCTTCTAGCCATGTTGACTGAAAACTAAATCCCATTGATTTCAAGAGGGTTGACTTTCTCATATGCAGACCTAGAACTGCAGCCTTCCATACTATACAAGGAAATAAAGAACAGAGTCTTGCAACTAAACAGCTGGTTGAACACTTTAAATAAGTCCACCATCAAGAGGCAATTCCTACTTCCATTCTACCAGATGACATTCTAAATTAGTCTACATGCCAAGCCACATTGCCTCTACATTGCCTTTTCCCTATTTCTACTAGTTAATTTTACTACCATTGGTGAATTCACCCGCCAATTAATTTCAATTAATGTTTTAGAGATTTTCAAAAAGTGGCTGCACCAAATTACCTGAAACTTGCTCTGTAAACAGTGTAAGGATAGACCTTTTTAGAGGTACAGTTGTTTTGACTGTCCACCCATGTCATCATTTAAGAAACAGGGGCAGAATTTTGGGTTTTTTTGTTTTATGGGGTGCCGTTTCTGAATCTGATTGGGGCCCCCCAAATCTGAAATGAAAGTTGCCATTTTAGCTTCCTGTGTTAGGGCAGGGGCTAACCTTTCTCACTGAGTCAACTTTAAAGCTTTCAGGTACAATTAGCACCTGTAATAATTTTTTTAATAATTGGCGGGCAAATACACCGATGGTAGGAAACGCGCGTACTTCAATTCAAACTATGGGCTAACTTTGTAGAGGCTAACTATCTTTTTACTTTGGGGGACAAGTTAGGTGAAAACATAGACACATATCTCCTAATTGTCCTGTGTTATTTTTTAATGTTCTGATGTCTTCAGAGACTGTGAATGAATTATTGCATCTGGCAATAAAAAATGTTTTTTATACTCCACAAAACTGTAGAAGGCAGCTCTAGATCAAATATCATAAGGCTGTAGGCAATTTACTACCATGTTTACCAGAATAAAGCATCTCACTATGAAGACAGGCTTCATGAGGACAATTACCAGAAAGCTGCAACATGCATTCCTACAGAAGAAACTTGATCACACCTATTGAGTCCTCTAATCACTGACACGGACACGACTTAGCGACTGAACAACAACAACAACAACAACAACAATCACTGACAATTGCAGAGCAATTTAGAAAGAATCTGCATTTTAGAGTGAATAGTCACTAATCACTGAGATTTACACAAAGCCATTTAGAAAATAGGTGACCTCTGTGTTACAAACAAACAAAAATAGGTTGTTGTTGCCTTATCAAGGTACAGAAATACACACAGTCTACTGCTCACCTGGTTTCTCTGAGCAGATTTGGGTCTAAAGCAATTGATCTAGATATCTCACTGCAGACACAAAGCTCACAAAGCTGATTTCTCACAAAGCTGATTCATGCTGTGAGGGTCATCCTGTTCTTGCACCATGGCAGGAAACTTTACTGTGCCATAGCTTTACTGTGCCATACTTCCCCACAATCTGTGATGCATCTTTGCTTTCAGACATAAACTGTAGCTTTACCATTTACCTACTGGCTGAAGGGAAGAAAAAAAACCATGATGGTGCTTCTGTGCACTCATGACCCAGGTTGCAGGCACTGGCATGAGTACCTAGGGCCCAATCCTTCCAGTGGTGATCCAGCTGTACCAGTGAGGCATGTGCTGCATCCTGCAGTGTGGGGACAGTCACAGAAGTATCCCCAAGGTAAGGGTACAACTATTCTCTTACCTTGGGGTTTCATTGTGGCTGCCTCAGCACTGAAAAATTGAACAGGATTGGGCACTTAGTTGCTTCACTGCCTCAGAGTTCCTCAGGAGGCCTCAGAGTTCCTCAGGCTAGTGACACTCAGTGACACATACTGGTAATAAATTATATTAGTTGTACAATCAGTCTTGTCAATGGTGCAAGAACACAGAAGAAGATTCAAATACGCTTCCTCCAAATCAGCACCTGGACACAGTCCAATGCTGGGAGATGGGACTGATGATTTTGCTTTGTTTCACACAGGAATCATCCTTGTAGCAACTAAAGGGTTATTTCTTGCCTCTGTAGCTGCTAGAGGACAAATCAATGTAATGAGAAAGATTTTTTTTCTTCTCCACAGCTTGTTCTAGGGCTGGGGTGGGTGAAAGGTTGACCTTATATCAGTATATAAGACGGTCCGGAAATTACAACTAGTACAGAACGCGGCGGCTCGGGTGGTTGCTGGGGCACGTCGGTTTGACTCTGTCGAGCTGTTGCTCCGGTGGCTACACTGGCTGCCGGTTCTGTTCCGGGCCCAATTCAAGGTGCTAGTTTTGACTTTTAAAGCCCTTTACGGCTCGGGTCCGGGGTATTTGAGGGACCGCCTCCTTCCATATAATCCTACCCGTACTCTGAGATCATCTGGGGGGGGCCCTTTTGACTGTGCCGCCACCAGGAGAAGTGAGAGGGGCGGCGGCCAGGAAGAGGGCCTTTTCGGTGGTGGCCCCCCAACTTTGGAATACCCTCCCCTTCGAATTGAGAACAGCCCCCTCTTTGTTAACTTTTCGGCGGGGGTTGAAGACCTTTTTATTTCAAAAAGCTTTTTAACTGTTGACAGGTTGGCTGGTTGGCTGGCTGGTTATACTTTTATATTTTATGATCCACATGGCTTGTTTTAAACTTTGTTGTTTAATTTTTTGTTTTATTGTATTTTAATATTGTTTAAATTGTTTTTAATGTTGTTTTTATATTTTTTATTGTTGTAAATGCCGCCTTGAGTGCCTCGGGCAATAGGCGGGGTATAAATTCAATAAATAATAATAATAATAATAATATCAGTTCTGAAGCTGCAAGCTGCAGAAGCCAGCTCTGAAAAAATAGGGTTTTTCCCAACATGTTTATAAGGCAGAGAAGGGTCAAGGAAAGTTTAGAAGACTTCTGTCTCCATCTCATTAGGGGGGTGTAAAACAAGTACCAGAAGTCTGCAAAAGACCTAATTAGCCAAATTGTAGCACTCAAACCTCTGCAAAAAATTCAGTTTTGCAAGAATGAACTTCTTACTTCAGGATTTGTACTCTAGGGCCCCCTTCTGGAAATTCCTGAAGTAAGCAAGCTGTATGCTCAGTGAACAATGAGTTTTTCAGGGATAAAGGTAGCTTTTTTTCAACACGTCCATAGAAATTGATACGCAGTACCTTGGATAGCACACCATTTTTGGACAGTAAACATTAAACTTTCAGTACCATTGGCAGGCAAAAACACCAGTTTCAGTTCAGGTATATGGGAACACTTTGACATGGTTCCAAAAACATAATTGCCCTGAGAAGGGCAGTGGCTGTACATGTTTCAAAAGGCAAAAGACTTTTGCGCAAAAATACCCATGGTAGCAAATGGGTTAAGCACCCCCTATTGCTACAACACAGAATGTTTCCTGTCCCATACCACTTACGGCCCACTCCTAACTATATTCTCCTGCACCGATGGGATCTAGCCAAAATCCTAAGACTCATAGACATATCATAATAGGATTCTTGCTGTTCTAAGCAGTAGTATAGCAGAGGGGGGCGGCCCGGTAATTACTGAAGGTCTGCAATTTGGCATGTAAGTGACCCCTCCCACTCACGGTCAGAGCCATTCCAGGCAGTGACAGCAATGTGCAGGCACTCACCATTTGGTTAGGCAGGCACCTGTGTTTTGCCGTCACCAACGGCTCCAAGAGCAAGTGGAAGGGGTCACTTACACATTGTAGCACCTTAAGGAATGGCTCCATCACACACATCCAGCTACACTACTGGTTCTACATAATGTGGAGTTGAGGTGGTCTAATTGGTTCAAGAAGTGTGAGGAATGTCATTCTTCATACTTCTAGGCAGAGACGTCATCCGGGCGCACCAGGAACCGGAACGCCCGGATGATTGACAGCCCTCCACCCCTATGGCGGAGGGCAGCCACGCCTCCCTGCACCTCACAGCGCCCGAATCGCTCCATTTCAGAGTGATTTGGGATGCGAGGGAGGGCGGGCCCAGGAGCAGCTCGCCCATCTTCGGGAGAGGCGGCGTGGCCCGGGCCCATCCGCAGAACTGACGGAATGGCGTACCGGTCCGTTCTGCCAGGATGACACCACTGCTTCTAGGCACTGCTTAAAGAGCTCCAGTGGCAATTGGCACAACATTGATCTTCTTCTCCTAGAGACACCAAATTTTAATTCACAGGTCCTGAGATCTTGTGATCTTCTCATGAGCTTCATCCTCAATTCTGTTGTCTCTGGAAATCCAAACCTTTCTCTGAAATATGAATTGTCCTTCATGAAATGGAAATTGTATCTTCTTTATAAGGGAATCCTAGGTTGGGAAGAGTCACATTCTTCAGAATGCCAGGTGCAAGGGAGTGGCAACAGGATGTAGGCATCTTGTTGTCTTGTGTTCTCTCTGGGGCACCTGGAGAGCCACTGTGAGATACAGGAAGCTGGATGGGCTCTTCTAATGTTCTTATGTAAATTCAAAAATTTCCTAAACCCATATAATCTCTCTCTCTCTCTCTCTCTCTCTCTCTCTGTGTGTGTGTGTGTGTGTGTGTGTGTGTGTGTGTGTGTGTGTGTGAGAGAGAGAGAGAGAGAGAGAGAGAGAAAGCGCCTGGAAAATATGTAAAGGAATTGCATGCAGAGCATCTTTAATGTGAGGGGAAATTAATTTTTTACTGTATTAACCTTGCCCCAAACAGACAAATTTAAAAGGACCCTTCTATCTGAATCCAACAATCCAACAAAATTGCATCAACGCTGGAAAGTTGGATAGGATTGGTCCTTAATGTTTAATACAATAATTCATGTTATATCTCTAGGAACCAATATTCTTAAATACTTAATGACATCTGGGCACCATCAAAATGACCAAGTATTAAATATACTCCATGCAATATTTTCCCTGATTAGCATCAGTTTTCATTTGTATTTCCTTTTTAAAAACCATATTTCAGGGATTAAAATTCCAACACAACAGTGTGTGTGTGTGTGTGTGTGTGTGTGTGTGTGTGTGTGTGTGTGTGTTTCTTTTAAAATAAGTACTTGTGACCATATCACATTTGAATTAGCTTTTTTTTGTTTGCACTTTTCTACTGATAGTCTTTCTAAGTTATCAGTTTAATATAAAACATTTTACCTTTTTGCCAAAATCTATGGAGGATCTTTAGAGTATGTATGCTTCTTTGTATGCAAACAGGCAGAAATATCTTGGGAATGTGATGATGGCAAAAGGTCATGGTTTGTATTTTATTGGAAATACTGTTAGAATATCAAGTGGCTTATAAGTCACTCAATCAATACCTTTAGGGTAAAAGAAAGAGTACATCTTTTTCAACACAATTTGATTTTTCCAAAAACAGCAGGAACAATCACAATGCTAATACCTGAAGCGCAGCGGCTGAGATTTCACAATATCACTAAGCAGAAATATTGTGACTTGGAAACAGCAGCAATGGATATTATGGAATTTGCTGCAAAATGCATTTCCACCAAGGGCAAATTCTGTGGACAACAATTGCCAACCTGTACACTGCAATCTTGTGTACTTCAATCTTGTCAAACAACAGAATTTTGCTTTTCACTATAGTGGTATTCTAGAACCTTCTAGAGGCTGGAAACTTCGCTGTTCCAGGCCCTCTGTTCAGAGCACGTTACCTTAATCTTTCGAGACTGAAGGATGCCAGTAGAACCTAGTTCAGCTGACAACCCAATCCCAGAGAAAATAGTGGATTGTTGGAAGATGGAGGAATGAATGTCAGGGAACATATTTGACCATGTTGTTGAGCGTGTCATCAAGTATAAAATGTATAGGTCATGGGTAAGCAGAGTGTATGATGTTTATGATGAACCAGGACAAGATGGGGACTTTTAATTAATGTTTCTGAACACACATGTGCAACTAGTCAGCCCTTTTCCTAACCTGTATAGGAGCAGGCAGGCTGCATTGCCTGAGCTACATCCTATGCAGTGTAGGAGGTAGCTGGAGCTCAACACAGGGCAAGGGGGAAGCCCAGGCTGCCCTATGTGCCCTACAGACCTGTAGCTGTTAAATAGCAGGCAAAGTCTGAACAATCTGGATTGGGGCTGCACAGCTCAGGCATGGGGGTTAGAATCTGGCTGAATGTGGCTGCCCTCCATCCACTCTTATCTCTCCCCACTCAGCTCTGCCTCCCCTGCCTGCCTCCTGCCTTCCCCTGTCCTCCAAAGTCCTGTGCCTGATAAACTCAGCCAGCATAGGGAAGACTAGGTAGCCATCTGCTTTGCTGGGTTGGCACTGCTCCCTGTGCCAACCCAGCACATCCTCTGCTGATGTGAAGATACCTTCTGGCACATTTGCAACAGTACGCAAACATCAGCCCAAGGCGCAGTTGCAATTGTGCCCTGAGCCATATGCTGTGCTCCCTACCTTTTCTTCATGACTTATGGTCATCTTATGGTAAAATTGGTACATCTTATGGTAAAAATGTGACATCAGTTAGATGTCAGCTACTACTAAGCATAAATCACAGAGAAGGAAAGGAAAATTGTTTTAACGCAATAAAAATAGATCATGAGACTTGCTTTAATTAAGCTGTTCTGCCTTTAGTTACACTTTTAAACATATTAATGATGACAGCAGTTGTGGTGTTAAATCCACTTTCAATACTCAGTTTTTCTTTATCAGGTCGATGCTGTTAAAAGAAGAAACCCAACTTATTTTAAATACCCATTGAATAATGAAATGCATATGTTCATCAGCTTCTGAATGCAGCTTTTGAAACCCTTCCATGCTGAGCTGCACCTGCCCAAATTCCCTCGTTAAAGGAATTAACCAGGCACTTTGTCCCAGTTTGTATCTGGGAACCCTAATCATTATTCATGTGGTGGTGTGGTCTACTTACACAAATCACCTTCCACCTGGCTAACGCATGCTGTATCAAGGTGCCCATGTGTTGTCATTTATTGCCTATCACAAAACAGTTGAACTCTATAGTCAGGGAAACATTTTTTTGTTGCACCAGTCCAGAGCCTTGGACACATACACAGAGCTCCTTTATGCATACAGTTTCCCATGCAGATAGGGGAAGCAAACTTCCATACCTACATCCCTTTTGCATGCATCAACCTACCTTCTCTAATCTTGTACTAGTTGTGTACTCACAATGCATTGAAACTGTTACCATTCCATTATTAAGAAATATGGATCCTGAATAATCTTCTTGAGAGGAACTGTACTCTGGGCAATGCCCGATATTGTTAAATTAAGTGCTGTAACTCATAAGCAATTAGATGTTGTGACATTTTTCTATTGCAAAACAAGACCACCAGTAAAGATGAAAATAGATAAATTTTGAAAATGAGAAAGGTAGAAAATTTTCATTGATCTATTTTGGTGGAGTAGAACAAAGTTTTTAATGGTGTCAGTTTCAGGATTTGCAGTATGAATAAGAGATGAGGTATCACCAAGTTTACATGGGTCAGAGGTACAATAGACGTAGGTCTAAATTGATGGCTTACATTGTAATGAGTTAGATTACATTTGAGAAGCAATACCTTGGTTTATCCCAGGAGGCCGATGACTTTGGCTGTGTGCTCATGTTGAAGTGCTCATTATACCAAAGTATTTTTATAACTTGGCTATACAGAATTATTTGATGGTCTCCAATCCCTGCTACGTTTCCAAAAGGTGATGAGACCTGAAGGGAAGGGCATCAAATATGGAAATTACATGTGGGAAATAGGTTCATCGTTTAGACTTAAAATTCAGATTGTTTCCTGATGAAAAGACAGGTTTTAGCTAGGTCTACAACCTACCCCCCCCCAGCCTGCTTTGAAGCAAAGTTCAGTTGCTAATGGAACTTCAAGTCCTACTGTAGAATGGAAAAGATGCACCTAAAGGGTAAGGATTGCTTGGTACTATTATCAGCGTCATCCAGGATTCTACTTTGTGGCTCAGAAAATACGCAAAACTTCAGATAACTTAGTAGTATCAAAACTTCAGAAATATCTTGAAAGCAGTTTATTAAATTGCTATGGTTATGTCCCCAATATTTAGGGGTGGGTTGTTTTGGTTATATTTTTTTCCCAAAATGCCTTGATTAAAATAGCAAATTGCAGTATGTGTTTTTATCTAAAAAAAAAAAATTATTGCAAATTGTACAAACAGTGCAATAAATAAGG
>JAJKFI010039649.1:0-23144 GCA_029204185.1 Lerista edwardsae | reverse complement strand
TCTCTCTCTCTCTCTCTCTCTCTCTCTCTCTCTCTCTCTCTCTCTCTCTCTCTCTCTCTGTGCCCCCCTCTCTGTCCCTCTCCATCTCTCCCCCCTCTCTCTGCATTGTGTGATATAGAGCTATAGAAAACAATAATAAAGATGCTTCCATCAGTAATGTCATTAGGTGCAGTAGGCTGACCGTGACTGAATATAATGACAGTTGCTTAACTGTGTTTTTTTATTATTATAATTATAATCCTCTGCTTTCAGTCACTCATTATTTTCTCAGACATTCACCTTGGAGAGTATACAGTAGGGTTGTTTTCATGGCTCTGCTTGGTCTCTGCCTGCAGGTGAATTTTAATGGAATTCCTGAGCGATGAGATGCCATTTTAACAGTAACTTTTAGAAAAACAAACAAATTCTGTGTGTGTGCGTGTGCGTGCGCGCGTGTGCGCTTGTGCGTGCTCGTGCATGTGTGTGTGTGTGTGCGTGTGCTATTCAGCTGACCTTTGCATTCAACAGACTGAAAGCTGGCTTCAAATACAACACCAATGCCCATCTCTTCTTTTTTTTCCTCCCCCCACCCCATCCAGGTGCTAAAATGTACACATGCCTGAAAGCTAAAAGGATTCAAATTGCATTTTCAAGGTTTCCATTCACTGACCTTAATCTTTTGCATTTTGCAGCTCATAGCTAGTGCATTTTTACACTTTTCAAGACAACGTGCCCTAGCTCTGATTATATCAACTTCAACTTTGTCATCAAGAAATTATGTGATCACGGAAGCTTTCTAAATCTTGGTTCTTTTCCCCTCAGTGTTCTGCAGGCTTCATTTCCTTCTTCATTCGGTTTGGGGAATATATTTAGGGAAGCCCAATCATAATGGGGGCTCCCCATGCCATGATACAGTAGTGTCAAAACAGGCACTGCTATGTCCTGCATAGGCAGGGAGGCAGCGGGAGAGAACATTTGTTCCCTTACCTTTTGTCAAGCCCAAGGCTGCCCTATGGGGCCACTCAGATCTGGCACAGATCAATTTCTGGCACAGAATTTAGTAGCCCTGTGAAGGGCTGTCAGTTCTGCAAGGGTGCAAAGATCCAGCAGAGGCTTCCTTTGCTGTCCCCACCCCACCCCACCCAGGGCCTGAACTGCCTCACATGCAATATATTACAGCAGTGGTTCCCCATCTGTGAGCCATGACCCCCCAAGGAGCTGTGGAATCCAGCAAGGGAAGCCATGGAATCTTTGTGAAAGATACATCCTATACCAGGGGTCAGGGAACTTTTTTACCTTTTACCCCAAAATATATTTAGATACGCCGATGTTACCCGGTTCCCCAACCACTGCTCTAAAGGAAATGAATACGCCAGCACAAATAAGGTCCTCCACTATCCCAGCGGCCCCTTCTCCAAGTGCGAGGTAATGGGGGAGGAATGTGCATGCCACTCCTCCGACTTCCCACCGACCTCATGAACACCCCAAGGTGCAATGAAATGAAATTCCTGGGGGTAATGGACGGTCGCGCTGCCAAGACACAGCCGGGCATGCATATAGATTCATATGCATGCCCAGCTGTGTCTCAGCAGCGCGTCCGTCCATTACCCCCAGGAATTTCATTTTTACCCCATTTGGGGTAATTTACCCCTGTTCCCAGACCACTGTCCTATACAATGTATGGGATTGTAGCCCTAAAGGGGAGCCGGGGCCAATGGCCCAGTAGGTCAAAGGAGCCACCAAAAAAGTTGGGAACCACTCCATTTCAGTAATCAATCCTGGAACTAAGTTACCAGCATATGGATAACTTTGGAGAAGCTATCTTGGTCTTGTAAAAGTGATAGTTGGTGCACCAGTCACAACTGGAGGAAGGCATTCAATGCTACTGAGCCACTTGGGCTACTGAGCCAGCTTGGACAAAGCTGGATCTCAGAGATTTCCCACACTGCAAGCTAATTTATTTAGGGGCAGTGTATCTTCATCCAGAATAGATTGAACATCATCATTCTGAGATCAACCCACCTTGGTGATTGGTAACTTCATCTTGTCAGGATTCAGCTTTGGTGGGCAGCGCAATCCCAGTGCGCCCGTCACGCACTGCAGGCAGTGCTGGCCCCATTGTGCCTGTGCTGTGCCTCCCTTGCATCAGCCAAAGCCGGCCAGCTCAAGGGAGGAGCCATCGTGGACCAGGGGAGTGGACGGGAGGAGGGGGAACCTTGGCAGGACAAGGGCAGGGCATGGGCGGGCTGGCAGGCGGGATTGCCCAATTGGGAGGCCGCATGGCCCCAATTCAGGCCATGCGGCCTCCTCAGATCTGCACCTGCTGTTTAGCAGGCACAGATCCAAGGCGTGTATAAGGGAGGCTGGAGTCTCCCTTATGGTAAGGGCACAAATGTCCCCTTGCCATTGGGGAGGCTCAAGCCGCTCCTTTACTGCGTTAGGATATGGCACAGTACAGGATTACGCCCTTAGTTATGTTATGCAGTCCATTTGTAGTGCCAGATGTGATTCAAAACTTCTTCCAGCTCACCTTCTTCAGATGTAAAATATGGGTTCCATTAGTATACTGAGCATTCTACAACCCAACAATTACATGACCTCTTCCATTGACTTCATGTAGATGGTGAAGAGCATGGGAGGTACACCTATGGGGAACCCCATAGGATAAGCTTCAGGAAGTTGAACAAGAATTCTCCAGAACTTCCTCTGAAATTGAGGTAGGAGTGCAACCAATGAAACACTCTGCCTTCACCCTGAAATCCATCCAATGATTGTATGGCACCTGAAGAGGACCTTCTTCACCCACCAGCCTCTGAAGTCTTCATCACAACCCTTTCAAATTCCTCAGACATGAGATCTTCCCCTTTAACCCATGTAGGCTGCAATCTTATATGTACTTTCCTGGGAGTAAGCCCCACTGAACTCAGTGAAACGTTCTGAGTAGACATGTATAAGATTGGGCTGGTAGTTCATCAAACTAGCAGTGGGGTTAGGCCAATTCCTTTCTGGCAATTGAAACATCAGAAAAAATTGTTCAACACATTATGACAACCATGCCAGCTTTTTGCCAGGGGCCGTGGGAAATGTAACCTTGCAAAGCTTATGATTAGTAAGGATATCAGAAACCCAGAACATTGCATATCTCAATGTTCTTTGTGCCTAGAAAGATTGTGCCCTTGTGCCCAATGTTCCTTGTTCATGATAGCATCCTAGGCACAAAGGGCCTTGGATCCTGTGGTTGTATAGCCTTTCACACAGCAATCATAAAAAAGTATATGTTTCCATGATGCTTGCTGACTTGTGCATTATCAAAATCTGAATTAGTATTCCAAGCTGGAGAAAAACGACTTGGTGGAATGGTACTTGATTTATAGTACAGGCGAATATTAAGAGCTGGGGAAATCCAAATTCCAAACCACATAACTATAATAATAGTTTGAAACCATCTTGAGCTGTATTTTTTGAGGAAAGTTGGGGTACGCTCATTTAAAAAATGAAAGACGACAAAACATTACGGAAACATATATTTGACTATGTTTTTATGTTTATTTTTTAACAATTCCATGACCTGTTATATGCGAGGGCTAATTTTTTTTAAATCATTATGCTTAGTACTAGCATTTTTTGATAAGCAATTGATGAATTACAGTCAATTATTAACTTGTTCAAGTATAAGAGGAATGCTGTGAAATAATTATGCTTTGAAATAGCCTGCTGGTTTCACATTTGCAGATAACCCAGATGGTTCTCTGGCAGAACAGTGGGCAACATTTCAGAAGTCATCTTTTGATGGATATAGATTTCCTTGAACTGGTAAAAGTGTTATCTGATCCTGAACTATATGAGCCAATCTTGAATCGCTGGCAGTTAACATGGTGTATCAGCAGGAGGCCACTTATCGAGCCAGGTAATGAAATAGCAGCTGTGAGAAACAGAACAAATGTTAGGAGCCAGTGGACTTTCATTGGGAAGTGCCAAAAAATGTTCAAATAGTTTTCAGAACAATTGTGCAATGTGCACGCCAAAGCAATAAATTAGATTTATTTAGGGTTAGCTGAAAGACAAGTAAAGACTCTCAGCAAATAAAGGGGGGGGGGAAATCCAATGAGACAAATTGGCAAATTTCATTTAAAAAAAACACAGCTGAAATGTTGTTCTGGGATAATGAAAATAAGATTTTTAATATTTTTTGGCAGTGTGTTGACTTGTATAAAAATGTAGATGAAAGACTGAAAATTCATGGTTGCAATGCTGTTGTTTTCTTTCTGAAATAGGCATTAAGAACATGAGTTTCAGCTGGTTTTTGAAGGGATGTATACAGTGGCGTTATTCACCCAGTACGCTGAATGTGGCGGAACGCGGTGTGACGCAACAGGCAGACTGCCGCTCAAAGGTAAGTCCCACCCAGCGTACCGGGTGAATAACGCCACTGGATGTATATCCTTCTTTGTGGGGGGTCTCTTGCCCAGTTAGCAGGGGTATATCCCTCCCTATGGGTTGCCTGTTGGCCAGTACCATAGCTACAGGAGGCGGCATGATAAGTATTGCAGGCACTGCAATGTGCTGTAGAACCAGCCCCTCCCATTCGCTATTGGATCCTTCTGGGCAGTGAAGGCAACACACAGACACTGTTGCCCAGAATGGCTGTGACAGCAAGTGGGAAGGGCCAGTTGCATGGCTGTTGTGGCGCCTGCCATAGTTACAGTGCCACCCACCCAGTAGCTTTGCTAATGTTGCCGCTGCTAAGTGGGCAAGAGGCACTTTTTCAAGTGGTGTCCCTCTTATATTTAGCAGGGAGAGATTAATTGTCACTAATCACCCCTGTGCAGTGTCTTTTCTAGGGGCTGTTGCTGGCGGTGTTCTGCATTATTATTTTTTAAGATTGTGAGCCCTTTTGGAACAGGGAGCCATTTATTATTGTTATTGTTATTGTTTGCCTGTAAACCGC
This sequence comes from Lerista edwardsae, assembly GCA_029204185.1. Taxonomy (NCBI): domain Eukaryota; kingdom Metazoa; phylum Chordata; class Lepidosauria; order Squamata; family Scincidae; genus Lerista; species Lerista edwardsae. The sequence goes on along the minus strand of JAJKFI010039649.1, from coordinate 18,217 downwards.
TTTGCTAACTTTGTGTTGAAAAGCAGTATATAAATACAGTTGGTTGATTGATTGATTGATTGATTGATTGATTGATTGATTGATTGATTGGTGTCCAGTATTGAATCATGTTACTGTATATGGAGCCACTCTCTGATCCACCAGATCTCTGCTTAAGTTTTGAAAGTCAAGATTTCCGTTCTTTTACATCTATAAAAACTAAGCCTCTCTTAGCTGTGTTCTAAATACATCATTTGCCTTCTGATTTCTCTCAGGGTGTTTTAAACTGTGTATTAGGAGTGTCCCAGTCTTCCGCCATGCCATTATTTTAAATTAATTGAGGAAATTAAAAACATTGCCTAAACCCACAGACATTTTTTATGTTTAGCTCTATTTGGCATAACTGTCTGGAGCCAAGGGAACACAGGATAAAATTAAAGAGTCACAAGGCAGCAAATCCCCGTGTCTGAGAGTGCAGTCATTTAGGTAGCCTTTCAGCGTTGTTGTTGTTGTTCAGTCGCTAAGTCGTGTCCGACTCTTCGCGACCCCATGGACCACAGCACGCCAGGCCTCCCTGTCCTCCACTAGCTTCCTGAGTTCGCCCAATTTCATATTCATTGCTTCGGTGACACTATCTAACCATCTCATCCTCTGTCGCCCCCTTCTCCTTTTGCCTTCAATCTTTCCCAGCATGAGGGTCTTTTCTAAAGAGTCCTCTCTTCTCATCAGGTGGCCAAAGTATTGGAGCTTCAGCTTCAGCATTTGTCCTTCCAGGGAGCAATCAGGCTTGACTTCCTGGAGAATTGACCGATTGGATCTCTTTGCAGTCCAGGGGACTCTCAAGAGTCTTCTCCAACACCATAATTCAAAAGCATCGATTCTTCGACGCTCTGCCTTTCTTATGGTCCAGCTCTCACAGCCATACATGGCTACTGGGAAAACCATCGCTTTGACTATGCGAACCTTTGTTGGCAGGGTGATGTCTCGGCTTTTGATTAAGCTATCTAGGTTCACCATAGCTTTCTTCCCAAGAAGTAAACGTCTTTTAATTTCATGGCTGCAGTCACCATCTGCGGTGATCTTGGAGCCCAGGAAAATAAAGTCTGTCACTGCTTCCATTTCTTCCCCTTCTATTTGCCAGGAAGTGATGGGAGTGGTTGCCATGATCTTAGTCTTTTTAATGTTGAGCTTCAAACCAATTTTGGCACTTTCCTCTTTCACCCTCATCAAAAGGTTCTTTAGGTCTTCCTCACTTTCTGCCAGTAGAGTGGTATTGTCTGCATATCTGAGGTTGTTGATGTTTCTCCCAGCAATCTTGATTCCAGCTTGTGAGTCATCCAGCCCTGCCTTCCTCATGATGTACTCTGCGTATAAGTTAAATAAGCAGGGTGACAATATACAGCCTTGTCGTACTCCTTTCCCAATTTTAAACCAGTCGGTTGTTCCATGTCCAGTTCTAACTGTTGCTTCCTGACCCGCATAAAGGTTTCTCAGAAGGCAGATCAGGTGGTCTGAAACTCCCATCTCTTCAAGAACTTGCCACAGTTTGTTGTGATCCACACAATCAAAGGCTTTAGCATAATCAATGAAGCAGAGGTAGATGTTTTTCTGGAACTCTCTTGCTTTCTCCATGATCCAGCGAAGGTTGGCAATTTGATCTCTAGTTCCTCTGCCTCTTCGGAAACCAGCTTGTACATCTGGTAGTTCTCGATTCACATACTGCTGAAGCCGAGCTTGTAGGATTTTGAGCATGACCTTGCTAGCATGTGAAATGAGTGCAATGGTGCGGTAATTCGAGCAATCTTTGGCATTGCCCTTCTTTGGGATTGGAATGTAAACTGATCTTTTCCAGTCTTGTGGCCACTGTTGGGTTTTCCAAATTTGCTGGCATATGGAGAGCAGCACTTGGACAGCATCATCTTTTAAGATTTGGAGTAATTCTGCTGGAATGCTGTCACCTCCACTAGCTTTGTTGTTAGTGAGGCTTTCTAAAGCCCACTTGACTTCACTCTCCAGGATGTCAGGTTCGAGCTCAGTGACTGTACCACTGTGGTTATCAGGAACATTGAGATCGGCCTTATAGAGTTCCTCTGTGTATTCTTGCCACCTCTTCTGAATCTCATCTGCTTCTGTTAGGTCCTTGCCATTTTTGTCCTTTATTGTGCCTACCTTAGCATGAAATTGTCCTTTGACATCTCCAATTTTCTTGAAAAGATCTCTAGTCCTCCCCATTCTGTTGTTTTCCTCTATTTCTTTGCATTGCTCATTTAGAAAGGCCTTCCTATCTCTCCTTGCTGTTCTCTGGAAATCTGCATTCAGTTGGGTATATCTTTCCCTTTCTCCCTTGCTTTTGGCTTCTCTCCTTTCCTCAGCTATTTGTAAAGCCTCGTCAGACAGCCACTTTGCCTTCTTGCATTTCTTCCTCTTTGGGATGGTTTTAGTTGCTGCCTCCTGTACAATGTTACAGACCTCCGTCCAAAGTTCTTCAGGCACTCTGTCTACCAAATCTAAGCCCCTAAATCTATTTGTCACCTCCACTGTATATTCATAGGGGATCTGATTTAGGTCATACGTGGAGGGCCTAGCGGTTTTCCCTACTTTTTTCAGTTTAAGCCTGAATTTGGCAAGAAGAAGCTGATGATCTGAGCCACAGTCAGCTCCAGGTCTTGTTTTTACTGCCTGTATGGAACTTCTCCATCTTTGGCTGCAAAGAATGTAATCAATCTGATTTCGATGTAGACCATCTGGTGAAGTCCATGTGTACAGTCGCCGTTTGTGTTGCTGGAAAAGGGTGTTTGCTATGACTAATGTGTTCTCCTGACAGAACTCTATCAGTCTTTGCCCTGCTTCATTTTGTACTCCAAGACCAAACTTGCCTGTTATTCCTATTACCTCTTGACTGCCTACTTTAGCATTCCAATCCCCTATGATGAGAAGGACATCTTTTTTTGGGTGTTAATTCTAGAAGCTGTTCTAGGTCTTCATAGAAGCGGTCAACTTCTTCCTCATCAGCACCAGTGGTTGGGGCGTAGACTTGGATTACTGTGATGTTGAAAGGTTTGCCTTGGATCCGAATGGAAATCATTCTATCATTTTTGAGGTTATACCCCAGTACTGCTGTTCTCACTCTCTTGTTCACGATGAAGGCTACTCCATTTCTTCTAAGGGATTCCTGCCCACAGTAGCAAATATAATGGTCATCTGAATTAAATTCTCCCATTCCTGTCCACTTTAGTTCACTAACTCCCATGATGTCGATGTTCAGCCTTGACATCTCACGTTTGACCACACCTAGCTTGCCTTGATTCATAGATCTGACGTTCCAGGTTCCTATGTAGTATTGTTCTTTGCAGCATCGCACTTTCCTTTCACTTCCAGACACATCCACAGCTGAGCTTCCTTTCAGTTTTGGCCCAGCTACTTCACTCTTTCTGGAGCTACTAGTACTCGTGTTCTGCTCTTCCCCAGTAGCATAATGGACACCTTCCGACCTGAGGGTCTCATCTTCCAGTGTCATATCGTTTAGCCTTTTTGTTCTGTAATCCATAGGGTTTTCTTGGCAAGAGTACTGGAGTGGGTTGCCACTTCCTTCTCCAGCGGACCACGTTTAGTCAGAACTCTCTGCTGTGACCTGTCCATCTTGGGTAGCCCTACATGGCATAGCTCACAGCTTCATTGAGCTACTCAAGCCCCTTCGCCACGACAAGGCAGTGATCCATGAAAGGGAGCCTTTCAGCGTACTCTGACCCAAATAGGCTGTTTTCCCCATTTGAGTCAGGAGAACTTATTTGCTATTTGCAGATCAGTTATTTGGTTCAGAGCTTTGGAGTCGACCTAACATATCAAAGCGGCCTGTTTTCCACCTTCAGTCTGTTTCAGTCTGTGAAACGTGTTGTTTCACATTGCAATATCTGTGCCTGTATTTGGTCCCTGATTATACCAGAGCATAAAGATCTGTTCAAATCAGTGTGCACACTGAATATGAATGAAGAAAAGGGGGCTGGAGGTGTTTTGTTTTCAAACAGAATTATAAAATGATGTGTATGCATAAGAACATAAGAAGAGCCCTGCTGGATCAGGCCAAAGGCCCATCTAATCTAGTTTCCTGTATTTCACTGTGGTCCACAAGATGCCTCAGGAGCACATGAGACAACAAGATGCCTGCATCCTGTTGCCACTCCTTTGCACCTGGCATTCGGAAGTAGCCTATTACTAACGTAAGGAGGTTGCACCACCCATCATCGCTTATAGCTCACGATGAACATTTCCTCCAAAATCTGTCCAATCCTCTTTTAAAGGCGCCTAAGCCAGATGCCATCACCACCTCCTGTGGCAAGGAGTTTCACAGATTAATTATCTGCTGGGAAAAAAGTATCTCCTTTTATTTGTTCCCACTCTCTCAGCACTCAATTTTAGTGAATGCTCCCCTGGTTTGGGTAGAGAGGGAGGGAAAAGAATAATACAGGGCTATCGAGAGAGGGAAAAGAATAATACAGGGCTATTTTCAAGTTGTTTAATAATGACCTCGATGTGAGCACAAGGGAGTAAAACACACACCTGCGCATATGCGCATATGCGCACGCACACACTAAATGCTAGCAGCTGCAAAGGGTAATGGCAACCATGGTTTGGATCAGGAAGGGCTGAGAGAATGAAGGCAAGATTCAGTTTAAGTCAACATTTAGCAAAGGGCAGTGTCCACACATTGCCACCTTTTGAAGCAAATGGCAAACATGAAAGCAGAAAGTGAAGTGAAGCAAAGGGGCCGAGACAGGATAACTCACTAGTTTTGGAAAATATGTATAAAGGAACAATGCTGGATAACAAACTGAGATGAGAGAAAATCACAAGTGTGTGTCCATATTAAGGACTAACAGCACAATTCTTTCTTTGAGTTACGTCTGTTGGACAAAGAGAGGATCACCTCCCAATTCCCTTCACCAGTAGATTCTGAGGACAGGAACAATCCAGATCCAACTACACATTAAAAGAAAGGCATGTGAACTGTTCTTCCTTTTGCTTTTTAGGGTTTTGGTTGTTGTTGTTGTTGTTGTTGTTTGGTGTGTGTGTGTGCAAATAGTGCACTTAGGGAACCAAAGAGTATGGACCTATGGCAGAGGGTGGGGGCAGTTAGGGGATTGTCAGCCCCCCCCCCCAATGTTCCTGTTCATGATCCAGCAGTGTTGGGAAGTTCCTTTTCGCCCATGGTGGTCATCTGTGTTGAATCAAATTCCCGAGTGGCAAAAAACGCAGATGAGAAGGGCTTAACTCACCATATATACCTGTGTGCGGAAAATCAGATCTGTTCAGATCATATTTCCCAGATCTTTGCACATTGCTGGGTCAAGGTGTTACGTGATTCTGGCGTCACCTCAGTTTGTGCCTCAGCAACCAGAACGTGTGGGGCTGCCTTGGATTGCCAGCTCATTCTCTCACCCAACATCTGAAAGTCTGCACTGCACTTCTCTATTGGCCTTGGACAGACAATATCCTTCACTACTCACTTTGTGCATGGGTAAAAGCTCAGCCCTCAACAGGAGAGTGACAGAGTAAAAGTGTAATAATAATGATGAACTCCAAACGAATGGTTCTGCCTGAAGAATCATGCCTGACAGCACAAGAATGGACAGCATTTAGAAGTCTCCTAGCCCTCTGATTCTAGGGGTTGTGATACTGGGTGGAACAAGAGTTATAAAAAAGGCAAACTGGGAATGAGGAGGATATAAATAGTGCTTGTTGCAGAAGCCAGTTCTCTGTACTTTGGCATGAAACCTGAATATGCAAAACCGTGGAATTGAGCCTGCATAAGTAATGAAGTATTCAACCCTGTAGTGAAGCATTCCGTTAACTGCTGCTAATCCTAGATATCATTCTGCATTGCTATGAAAGAAAAAGAAAAAAATTGTCGATGGTTGGTAGGGATTTGGCAGTTCTCTTTCCACCCATTACTGGCCCATGGGAATGTGATCTCAGGAATTTGGCTTGCTCTGCTGGAGGTGGTATCTTTCATAAACATCAGCAATGGCCCATTTTAAGTAGGATGCAAAGCAGCAACAAATCCTCACAGAGGCTCCATGGCCATGGCATGCTGGATAAGAACAGACAAACCCATAATGATGTGCTAGTTTGTAAGCTGACATGGGTAAGACATGGGTAAGACATGGGTAAGACATAAAAACATGGGTTTTTATGCCATGATGAATGTATTCTATGAATGGTAGTGAAGTCGGCCAGTCATCAGATCCCCTCCAGCAGTGTTTCTCAAACTGTCAGTCGGGACCAGTGATGTCATCCGGGCGCGCCAGGAACCGGAACTCCTGGATGATTGGCAGCCCTCCACCCCTATGGTGGAGGCCAGCCACGCCTCCCTGTGCCTCCCTGTGCATCGAATCAAATCGCTCCATTTCAGAGCGATTCGGATGCGCAGGAGGGCGGGTGGGCCCAGGAGCAGCTCGCCCATCCTCGGGAGAGGCGGCGCGGCCCGGGCCCGTCCGCGGAACTAGCGGAACGGCGTACCGGGCTGTTCCGCCAGGATGACACCGCTGGTCGGGACCCACTTGGTGCATCAGGACCTGATGTCAGGTGTGTCGTGGAAAGCTAGGAGCAGCCATCTTGAACACTGCAGACATTACTCTTGCTATATTCCTTTTGTGAGTGTTAACAGTTTAATCTTCGAGGGTTGATTAAATTAAAACAGTTTAATTTTCAAGTGAATTCCGTGCTTTACATACTATTATGTCTTAGGGTGCAATCCTACCCAGCGCTGGAATGGGCGAGGCTGGCTGACCAGCGCCATATCCAATGCTGGGTCAGGAAGTCTGGAGCCCCTCCCCCCACAGCAAAGGCACATTCACACCCTTGCCGTTGAGGGGGCTCCAGCCTCCCCTATGCGCTCCTTGGCTTTGCGCCTGCTAAACAGCAGGCATAGAGCCGAGGAGACTGCGCGGCCCAAATCAGCCCAAACTTTATGGTCGAATCCAAGGCCTGCCTCCCTCCTGCCCACCCACATCCTGCCCACACCCCTCCCAGAATCGCCCTCCCCCCGCCCACTCCACTCCCCAAAATGGCACCTCTCTCCCACCAGCCGATTTCGGTTTTGCTTTAGCTGGTTGCTTTAAAGCGGGTTACTTCAGTGCCGACGCAAGGGTGCCGCTCAGTGCCCTGCATTGCCTCTAAGTGCACAGCGGCAACACAACACCTTTGCGTCACCGCTGCTATTCTTGCTTTCTGTCAGGGATGATTTATGGTTGTGCAATTGCTGCTATCCAAGAATGGCAGTTTGTCATTTTATCATGTCACAATGACTGCACTCACTGCTTGATGATGTCACTTCTCTATGACATCATTTCCAGATAAATGACATCATTTCCAAACGGGTCTCAACACAAGTGTAATTCTAAAAAGTGAGTCCTGTTCAACCATGTTTGAGAACCACTTTCCGACATAATTTTCCGACAGAATGTTTGAGAACCACTTTCCGACAGCAAATAGGTCTGGGGTGGTTGTGGAGGCTGCCTGAACTTCCCATTATAAATATCTACACATAGGATTTTTTATCCTTTTATGTGGTCCTTTTTGTAGCACTGTACGGAAGTCATTTACATTCAAAATAAACTCTGCACACCTTCAACATGTTACTGAAACCATACAGTCCAGCTTGTGCTTTTCAAAAACTAAAGGAGTTTAAACTTGTATTTCTTTAGGTCACATTGAAGGGGAAGTTTGGGGCCAGCCTCTCATAATTAGTAAACCAGGAGAGCACATTAGAAGGGGGACCAGGATGGGTTTGTACACACCCGTAATATTGCTCTAGGGTTAGCATTGTCTGATAAAGGCCCTGCAGGTATCTTGTGAGCAATAGATGATCTCTTAGACTAAGGTCCTGCTTCTATGCGGGCTACAGCTGGCAGAACAGGCATACGCATGATTGAAAACATGTCATAAAACATGTCATTGTGACTGCGCAGAGGCCGGTGCTGCCAGTGATGCGGCCTCTGTTGGCTGGAGTGTTGCCTGGCGACCAGGAGTATGTCCAGCGGGAAGGTGTGGGGAGAGCAGAATGGGCCAGGGAAGGGTGTCTCTAAGCAGGGGAGTCCTCGACTGGTAAGGGAGGTGGGGATGGCAGCAAAAGCTGCTGCCATGTCCTATTCCCCCCTATTGTGCCTGAAAGCAGTGATGTCATTCAGGGGGAACGGACCAGAACGGGCGTTGCGGATCCTAACGGGCTCCGTGGCTGGTTCCGGGTTCCCGACAAGTGCCAATCAAAAGTGAGTTCCTGTTCCTAAATCATTTGAATGACACCACTGCCTGAAAGCCCTACGCGGCCTACTTAAATCTGCATGAATGATTGAGGAGACGCATTGGGGCTGCCTGTGGCTTTTCCCTTACTCTGAGGAGACCTCCAGCTGTCCCCATGGGACACAGCGGCAGCCATTTCAGTTCTACTGTACTGCAGCGCTGGCAGCCAGGATAGGAGTGGGCTGTAAGACATTGTTTCTAAGACACAAAAACATTGCGAATGGCTCTAAGCATGCATTTAAGAGCTAAGATTCGTAAACTTTCCACATCACCGAAATGCCAGATAATTGTGTGCAGTGGACCTCTTAAATGTTTTAATCAACAAGTATCTACTGTACAGTACTAGGAACACATTAGGCAAATATATTAAAGTGGCCATATTGCGTGGTTTGTCTTTCATGTAGCTGTAGCCTTAATAAAATTTCAGAAAGTTGATTTTTAATTCTACTTTGGCATTCTGACAAAAGAACAGCATTCTTTGGAAGTGTTTGTTCAATGTCTATTTTTTTCCCCTACGCTAATTTCAACTTTTATTGCTTCATTTTGAATATACTGATTAAAGTAATATTAAGACTTGCAAAGCTTCTGCCAAAGAAAATGAAAGAGTGAAATTATGTATATTTAATTAGATACAGTTCTTATTTAGGCACTATTCCTTCTTGTTCTTTAAGGTTGAATTCTTATCAAGTAAACTCTTAAATCACTCAGCTTATTAGTTGATGCGGGGGTGGGGATTGACAAACTTTAATATTTTAGACCTGTTCCATGAAAATGAAGCTAATGTACTATATAGCTACAGTATCGGAACATCATGTATTACTTTGTTATTCAAATCAGGAATTATTCTAATGGGCAGCCCAATCCACTGTAATTGCCCATGCAGTGATGCCGCGGCCCCAATGCAGCATCTGCAGTACCCTGCAGGGAGAGTTTCAGCATATTGAGTCTTCCTTGGGGTAAGGAAACATTTGCCCAAGGGTTAGCTGCAGCTGCTGCCATGGGTCAGCTCAGACCTGTGCCAGTGATATCACTGGTATAGCTCCACGTTGACCCATGAACGTGGAACTGGACCGGGAAGGGGGTTAGGATTTGGCCTGTATCATTGCTGCTGAATGGGCAGTAATGATACAGATATGACCTTCTTGGGCCAGATCTCCTCTCCACCCTGCCCCATTTCCTACCCATCCTTCCACTCCCACCCTTTGCCACCCCATCCCTCCTCCTTACCCTGTGTGGCTTTACCTATATGGCGATGCAGTCTTGGGCAAACCTGGGAGAAGCAAAGAACCTCTGGAGGAGCTGGAACTGGGCCTTCCGAGCTTGGAAACAGCGTGTTGTTGCAGCGCGAATGTAGGAAACCCAATTTTTGCAATTTTTATTTTGTATTTAAAATCATAGAAACATAGAGTTGGAATCGACCTGCAAGGTCATCTAGTCCAACACACTGCCTGCAGCAGAAAACCCTCCATTATCTCCAGCAGGTGCCTGTCAAGCCTCTGCTTGAAGGTCTCCAGTGAGGGAGAATCTACCACCTCCTTCGGCAATCTGTTCCACTGTTGAACCGCCCTTATTGTCAAGAAATTCTTCCTGATGTCCAACTGGAATCTCCCATATAACATCCCTTCAGATATTTGACGAGTGCTATCATATCCTCTCTCAGCCTTCTCTAAGCTAAACATACCAAATTCCCTCAACCTTTCCTCATAGGACTTGTTAGAACCCCTGCTAACTGGGCAAGATACACTTTTTCCAAGTGGTGCTCTTCTTATATTTAGCAGGGGGAGAGTAATTGTCCCTCTTCACCCCAGCACAGTGTCTTTTCTAGTGGCTGTTGCTGGTGGTGTTCTGCATTTTTTTTAAAGATTGTGAGCCCTTTGAGGACAGGGAGCCATTTAATTATTATTATTATTTGCCTGTGAACCGCTTTTTGAACTTCTTGTTAAAAAGCGATCCATATATAATTTTTGATTGATTGATTTTCCAGATTCCTGATTATTTTTGTTGCTCTTCTCTGAACCTGCTCCAGTTTGCTCGGAACCTTCTCCAAAGCTGTATATAAACGAAGGATTGAACAACTTTTTGAGAGCTCGGACTCCCGTCAGGTATGGCAAGGTTTGCGACAAATTACGGGACAGAGTAACAAGAACAGCTTGACTTGCTGCAGTGATTCCTTGGCAGAGCAACTAAATCAATTCTTCGGCCGCTTTGAGGCGGGAACAGGAACAACTATCGCCCCGACATCTGAAATTGAGAGAACATCAATGTCTAACACTGACATACAACCTCTCCTACTGCAAATTTCTGATGTGAGGCAGGTCTTCCAGAAGGTTAATATTCGTAAAGCAGCTGGACCAGATGGAATTATGGGACGAGTTGTTAGGGACTGTGCTGCAGAGTTGGCTGGAGTATTTATGGATATATTCAACCTATCTTTGCTGCTGTGTTCTGTCCCAACGTGTTTGAAAACATCTATCATAGTACCAGTCCCTAAGCAGTCCGTAGTGGCATCTCTTAACGATTATAGACCTGTGGCCTTAACACCTGTCATCATGAAATGTTTTGAGAGACTGGTGTTGAATTATGTTAAGGCTAGTCTACCACCCACTTTGGACTCATATCAATTTGCCTATAGGAGCAACAGATCTACGGATGATGCTGTGTCTATTGTTGTTCACATGGTATTGCGACATTTGGAACAACAAGGTACTTATGCAAGGCTGTTATTTGTGGACTACAGTTCGGCTTTTAATACGATATTACCTAGTAGGCTGTTTCTCAAGATGCGCAGTCTGGGCATACATCAGAAGATCTGCCTGTGGTTAAAGGATTTTCTGACAAACAGGCCACAGTCAGTAAGGATGGGATCCCATTACTCTTCTACTCTAATATTAAGCACAGGAGCCCCTCAAGGCTGTGTGCTAAGCCCCTTCCTTTATTCCCTGTACACATATGACTGCACGCCACTGTATAGCACCAATGCTATTATTAAATTTGCTGACGATATGACAGTAGTGGGGCTCATCAATGAGAACGATGAGACTGCGTACAGAAAGGAAGTTCAGGGGCTGATACTGTGGTGTAAAGAAAACCATCTTACACTTAATGCCAAAAAAACTAAAGAGCTTATCATTGATTTTAGGAGGAAGAGAGATGCGCATTTGCCTTTGCTTATAAATGGTGAGGAGGTGGAAAGGGTTGGCAGTTTCAAATTTCTGGGTACCTACATTTCATCGGACCTCACATGGACATTAAATACCGATATGCTAGTGAAGAAGGCGCAGAAGAGGCTGTACTTCCTAAGGGTGCTTGGGAGGATGAACCTTTCTCAGCGTCTACTTCTGGCTTACTACCGTAGCACCATTGAGAGTGTCCTTACATACAACATTTTAGTATGGTATGGGAGCAGCTCTGTAGGGGATAAAAAGGCACTACAGAGAATTATTAAAGTGGCCCAGCATACCATCGGGCTCCAGCTACCCACCCTTGAAGATATTTTCACCACCCGCTGTTTAAGGAAAGCACATAATATCCTTAGAGACTTTTCCCATCCAGCTTACAACTTTTTTGAATTGTTGCCTTCTGGCAGAAGGTATAGGACTATTAAAACTCGGACAACACGTTTTAAGAACAGTTTTTACTCTAGAGCCATAACAGCATTGAACAATGAACTGAAGTACCAGTAGATAGGGGCAGTCGGACTGTATTATTTCCTATTGTGTGGATGTTTATCATTCCCTATTGTGTGGATTTCCTGTTGTGTATTATTTCCTATTGTGTGGATGTTTGTGTTTCAGAGGAGGAATTTTTTGAAGGGGGGCGGGGAGTGTGGGGATTGGGGGGGATTGTTGGGAATTCAATGTGTGTGTTGGTTTGGTCTCCGGGTGTCAACGAATTTCATTGTATTGTGTAATACAATGACAATAAATAATAATAATAATAATAATAAATAAATAATAATAATTTATTTAAAGACCACTGGGACCCCGGCATCCGCTGTGAGTCAAGTCTGCCAATGCCAGAACCGTAGATGCTGGGTTTCCACTGTATTTCATGGACCTACTATCTGTGGTCATCTTGTGTTTGGAAGCCTCAGGCCCTCTGCCACAAAGCAGTATCAGAATGTAGCAAATCGCAAAAGAGAAGCAGTAGGCAGGATAAGAAAAAAATGCAGATTTTCTGCAGCTCATTGCTTCCCTGCAAATCCATTGCAATCTTTTTGCTAGTGAATTTCTAAGCACAGCAAACATGCATCCAGGACTCTGGAAGGGAGGAGAATAAAAAAATACCCACAACTTGGCTGTGGACCATGTTGTTTCAACCTCTGTACAGTAGTTTTAAAAGCAATCTTTAGAGGTTTTATGAAGGGTTGCCTTTTGTAGAAATTTATAGGTTAAGCTCATAACTCACAAATAGAAACCATTAATGGGGTCACCCGGAGGAAAGAACTTTGGATTTGTTTCAAACCAAACAAAATTCTTGACGGGATATATAATCAGTTAAAACTGATCAGCTCTACATTTTACAGAGGAAGAAACAATCTTTTCAGCTAAGTTCCTATTCCTGGATGTCTTTTGCTTTTAGGAAAAAAAACAATCCTTTACAAAGCTTTTATTCCAGATACTGGTTGCTAAAATGGGATCCTAAGCTTCTGGGCTTTATTGCAGGTGTAAGGGGAAAACTTAAGAGGCTGAGATTCAAAGGACAACAAAATAAATAGAGGATGAAATGCCATCAATTTACAGCTGAGAGCACAAAATGAAAAGAAGATGAAAGGAGAAGAAGGCACATTTTTTTACATACATCCTTTCTTACTCTTCAGATGAATTTAAGATTAACTCCAAACGCGCCAATCTGAAATGGGAATGATCTTCTATTGATTAACAGCACAATCCTATTTTCGCTGCGCTGTCGCGAACATGCCTAGAGGGATGTTCTTTTCCCTCTCTCACAACACCAGAACCAGGGGGCATCCACTAAAATTGAGTGTTGGGAGAGTTAGAATGAATAAAAGGAAATATTTTGTTTACCCAGCTGTAATTAAGCTGTGGAACTCCTTGCCACAGGAGGTGGTGATGGCGATGGCATCTGGCCTAGGAGCCTTTTAAAAGGGGATTGGACAGATTTCTGGAGGAAAAGTCCATCATGGGCTAAGCTTCTTTGTGTTAGTAGTAGGCTACTTCAGAATGCCAGATGCAAGGCAGTGGCAGCAGGATGTAGGCATCTTGTCTCGTGTGCTCCCTAAGGCACCTGGTTGGCCACTGTGAGATAGAGGAAGCTGGACTAGATGGGCCTTCGGCCTGATCCAGTGGGGCTCTTCTTATGTTCTTAAAAGATGCCCAGCAATGTACTACTCAATGTGCTTCTCATAGAGCCAGCACTTTCCTTGCATTGTTGGCTCTCTTGCCATCTGCCATAGCAGCCATGGAAGGCAGAATGGGGGCACGGAGAGGGCAAAACTGGGCAGGGAGGGGTGGAAAGTTTGCGGGAGTGGGTGGATTCAGCAGCAAATGGTGTCAAACTCAAGAAGAGCCAAAATTTCTTTTTGGAGTAAATAGCTCCACATAAAGCCTAATGGCCCTGTCCCAGCGACGAACAAAGGCCCGAGCGCGCCCATGGCAGGCGACGAAACCGTGCCCCCAGGACGTCACCCCGCCCCTTTGTGTCGCTCCGACACACCTCCCTGCACCTGGAAATGCTCCGTTTCGGAGCGTAACGGAGGCGAAGGAGGGCAGGGGGGGGCGATGAGCGCGTGGTTTCCCCCACGAACTGCGCGCAATGGCCCCGCCGCTGCCCAGCGCCCATGGCTCGCGCCACCCCGGGCTACAGGTCAGATATGCGGCTGCACAATCCTATGGTGGATCTTGCATGACAGCAGATCTTCCAATTTCCTCGTATAAAATCAATCAATAAACAGCATTTATATACAGCTTTTCAACACAAAGTTCACAAAGTGGTTTACAAGCAAATAATAATAAAGTATAATAAAGTATAATAAATGATACAGGCAAATAAAAAGGCCTAGCAATGGTGCAAATGTGGATCCACTATATCTAAACACATAACTGGCTAGTTTTGGCATACAAGTATAGTCTCCTATGTGTGCTTTTGTCTGTTTTTGAAGGTGAAATTGTATGAAGAATGAATGATAAAATATTATTCTCTGCAGCAGAAGACATGTTGCATTTAGTTCAGGCATCTTTAGATGGTCTAAATCCTTAAATCAGAACAATTATCCTAAAGGTCCCTTAAACCAAAGAGGAACTGACAATTACCCTTGGGTAGGAAATATATGTCACCTTATTTGGTATGAACAAATACTATTGTTAAGTGATTAATTGTTTTATCCCTTTAGGCTTATAAAAATAGATACACCTCTGGGTAAGTCATAACCACTGAATCATTAACATCCCAACATGAAAGAAGTACATAATTTACAATGTAAATTGATGTATTAAAAATCCCTATTCCTTAAGATGTTGAACCTTTTTTCACAGAAAGAAAGAAAAAAACACTTTATTTTCTAACAGTCCTGTTCAGGATAGAACATGTAAAGACTTCACAAGACAAAGGGAAACTGGTCGGCCTCAAAGAGAAACTACTGATGAACTTTGCCCCAAAGAAAATGATTCCCTAAACATTATTTAGGGCACTAATGTCTTTTTAACAATATCATCGAAGGATGATTATTTTTCATAGGACATGTTCAAGCTGTCCTAATGGATGATGGCTGGCATGCATCACACAATTGATTGCAAAAGTGGGCTCAAGCCAGATCTAGTTGTATGCATTTAGTCAGAAGCCTAGTGGCTAGATGGCGACTTAGCTGCCAGCTACAAAATGGGGATGATAATAATACAAAGCTTATAGAGATGCTGTAAGAACAACATCAGCTGCATACATATGGAGTGCTTTGCACACTCAGAGCACAACCCTAACCTGGAGTTAGGCTGGCACAGTTAGGCCAACAAATTTTGGCAAGTGCAAAGGCCACCATAAAGCACGTTTGGACAACTCTTGGAGTCAGGGAGGATCCCCCCCAAGACAGACTTTGCCCGTGCCCCATGGGTGTCGTTGAATCAACGGAGCATCTTCTTTTTCATTGCCCCATCCACATTGAGGCTAGAGAGAAATTCTTAGCTCCTCTTCAGCAATTAAATCCCTCACTTGTGGGTCATGAATATCTGAAGCATCTTCTAGCTTCAACTGATTCTTTCATAATTAGCCAATTAGCTACGTTTATTTTTTATGTTGTGGTCTCCAATTCTAAGCGTGTCTCAAAGGTTTTTTGATTTGATTTGAGTCAGGGAGGATGGGGCATGTCTGTGTGCTGGCCTTTCTGACTCCAACAGCACAAACCTATTCATGTCTACTCAGAAGTAAGCCCCATTGTGTTCAATGAGGCTTACTCCCAGGAAAGTGTGTATAGGATTGCAGCCTGAGAGTGATCCAAACATATTATGTGGTGTCCCTTGAAACTTTGCTGGCCTAATTGTACCGGCCTAACTCCAGGTTAGGACTGCGCTCTCAGAAAGTGCTATATATTAATAGTAGTAGTTCCAGATAGGCTCAAAAGACTTATTTCACAACATTGGCACCCAGTGGTGTCATTCAAATGATTTAGGAACAGGAACTCACTTTTGATTGGCACTTGTCGGGAACCCGGAACCAGCCACGGAGCCCGTTAGGATCCGGAACGCCCGTTCTGGTCTGTTCCCCCTGAATGACATCACTGTTGGCACCCCCCCAATAAGGACGCAGGACAGAGCCTTGGTATGATGATCATTTATTGAATTAAATAAAATCACAATAAACTTAACCTGCCACAGGGAAAACTTCACTAGGGAACAAACCCCAAGAATGCTGGAAGCTACTTGATCGTGGGGAAACGGCCTGGCCGTTTACCTCCCCATAGCCCCAATGGATGTGACATCCTGGTTCCAGGCACCACCCAACCCAGAGTTGGGTTAACCTATCCCAGCCAACAGCAGGCCAGCACCGACTTCCCCAGGCAAAGCCCTGTGTTGGCCTTTGCATAAACCAGCCAAGGACTCACCAGCCAGTCTCCCAGCCCAGACAGTGTTGTCAGAGTGGTCCTGGCTCACCCCCTGACCTTGCTTACCTCAGCATGTACGCCGGCCCCCATCCTGGCTACCCAGCCAGCACATTACCTGTCACACGGCACAAACTGAAGTTAGTTTCTCACATGGGCCCCAACCAGTGGTGCAATTCAAATGAATTAACAACCGGTTCTATGACGTCATAGCTGGAGCCAAAAAAAACCCGAAGCCAGCCGAGGTAAGCGAGTGGGCAGGGCCTGGCCATTTAACAACCGGTTCTATAGAACCTGGCCGAACCCCCTGAATTTCACTACTGGCCCCAACAACAGCTGCCCTATGCCTGCCTCCGGTCAAACATGCAGCCAATTGGCTGCATGCATTCTCTCATCTCTGTCTAGCTTTGCAGAGGGGAACCACACAAGTGCTGGCTGGGCTTTCAGGCCCTAGCAGAATTAGCATTATGCTCAGTAGCGTAGTCGGAGAGGGTGGCTCAGTAAGTACTGCAGGCACACAATGTACAGTGTAAGCTGCCTAACTCACTTGCCATTGGAGTCATTCGAACCAATCCTCAAGTGCCTGCACATTGCTGTCGCTACCCCAAATGCCTCCGATGGTGAGTGGGCTGCTTATACTGCACATTGTTGTGCCTGCAGTACTTACCACACTGCTCCCCTCTGGCTATGCTACTGATTGTGCTGTAACATAGGAAGCTATTCTATTCTAAATCAGACTATTGGTCAATGTTCACCAGAAGCAGCAGCTCTGCAAGGTTACAGAATGGAAAATCTCAAAATTTTCAAAATCTTCAGGCAGGACCAATTTAGATGGTATTGCCTAGTTGCTAAACCATCTGATTATCACTTGATTATTCTAATACTTTCTACTTTGGTCATTATTATTTTTAGGCATTCTTGTCAATTTGTTTCCCCATATTAATGTTCCCTTAGAAAAGTGGTTCCCAAAACTTTTAGCATCGGGATCCATCTAAAAAACAGTTTCACTTCATCAGCAGCTCAAGCCTTGGTGGCTCTAATGGTAATTGGGCATCAGTGCTTTCCCCCTCCCCCCAAAGCAGCAAGTTGTTTAACCCTTGATGCACTGAACCTAATCTGCCTTTCAGATTAGAATTGGTGGGTTTCACGAACCACCCAAAATTGAGTTGTGACCAATGCCCTAGAAGACAGTTCTGCCGAATTTTTTTGGCAGGGGGCTTACTCACCAGTATATAGAACTGAACTGCAGTATTAGGCAATAGATATAAAATGCAATGCTCATATTTGATGGTGAGGTCTCATGCCACAATAACTGATTTCTGAAATATTTCAGATTTTAATTTGAGGGGAATTACCATTGCATGGTTATATGACAAGATTTTATCCTTTGATTTCATTGCTATTTACTATATGAAAAAAATAATTCATTTGTTATAACATGGTAGACAAGAGTATTTTTCTTTTGTTTCTAACCCATTCCTAAAGGACTGGGGTGGGTGGGAATTATGCCCAATTCTCAAATTTATAATAGGATTCGTGCTGCTTTCTGCAAAATCCTGCCATTTTTAATGATATTGTCCTTCTATATTAACTCACTGGAAGATATTGCTTTTCTTAATCTACTCAACTGCTGAGTCTGATATCTGATGTAAAGAATAAATTGCAGAAACCTTGCATGTGTTTAATGCTATTTTAATAAGCATCTCCCAAATGTTCCTTTCCCCTTTTCCCTTCGGCAACATGCTGAATAATACAAGTTCTGATTTGATTTCTGCTACTTTACAAAATGTGTTCCCATAGCCCTTTCTTGCAATGACC
The DNA here is from genome assembly GCA_029204185.1 of Lerista edwardsae. Lineage (NCBI taxonomy): Eukaryota > Metazoa > Chordata > Lepidosauria > Squamata > Scincidae > Lerista > Lerista edwardsae. The sequence goes on along the minus strand of JAJKFI010039649.1, from coordinate 72 downwards.
TCAGCATCATAAATGGCATCAGGCATCTCTCTCTCTCTCTCTCTCTCTCTCTCTCTCTCTCTCTCTCTCTCT